>WNWK01039452.1:0-17445 GCA_009830355.1 Cherax destructor
TAAATCGTTTGATACCCTCATCACCTTATTCTTATGTATGTTCACTTTCAACTTTCTACCTTTACAGACTTTCCCAAACTCGTCCACTAACCTTTGCAAGTTTTCTTTAGAATCTCCCATAAGCACAGTATCATCAGCAAAAAGTAACTGTGTCAACTCATATTTTGCATTTAATTCCCCATAATTTAATCCCACCCCTCTCCCCAACACCCTAGCATTTACTTCTTTTACAACCCCATCTATAAATATATTATTGTGTATAGTTAACAAATACTTGATTTAAGACAAGATTTTCTTAATCCAGCAACAAGCAAATTGAAGACAGGTTTTTTTAAGAAATTTAAGCTGGGTGGAAAATTGTCTTGACTTTTCACATACAATGTTGATCTGGTATAGACCACGTACTGAACACGTTGTTATGGGTCAGAACAAACTGAATTGATTTGATGGGTGATTGATGGTGAATTGTTGTTATGGATGGTTGATGGTGAGTTGTGGTGATGGATGGTTGATGGTGAGTTGTGGTGATAGATAGTTTATAGTGAATTGAGGTAATTGATGGTGAGTTGTAGAGATGGATGGATGATGAGTTAAGGTAATGGATGATTGATAGTGAGTTATGGGGATGAATAGTTAGTAGTAAGTTGAGATGATGAACGATGAGTTGCGGTGATGTATTATGCTGACATGTGGTGATGGATGGTGTACAGTGAGTTGTAGTTATGGATTTGTTTATAGTGAGCTGTGGCGATAGATGGTTGATGATGAATTGTGGAGAAGAATGATGATGAGTTGAAATTTTCGGAGTTAATGGTGATTTGTAGTAATGGATAAATAATGAATTGTTTCTGTCTTAACCACAATGTACAAACACCAGATTAAATTATGATACAAAACCCTCAGCTTCTTGACGAATTGTGTTGGTGAGCTCAGGAGTTTTCATGGTCTCGTCAATCCTCTGGTCTCTGGTGAGCTCAGGAGTGTTGCCTCAACCTGGTCTCGGTGATCGAGTGTGCTACCTGGTCTCTCCAGGAGTGTTGCCTCACCTGGTCTCTGGTGAGCTCAGGAGTGTTGCCTACCTGGTCTCTGGGTGAGCTCAGGAGTGTTGCCTCACCTGGTCTCTGGTGAGCTCAGGAGTGCTCTGGTCTCTGACTCAGAGTTCAACCTGGTCTCTGGTAAGAGCTCAGGAGTGTTGCCTAACCTGGTCTCTGGTGAGCTCAGGAGTGTTGCCTAACCTGGTCTCTGGTGAGCTCAGGAGTGTTGCCTAACCTGGTCTCTGGTGAGCTCAGGAGTGTTGCCTAACCTGGTCTCTGGTGAGCTCAGGAGTGTTGCTACCTGGTCTCTGGTGAGCTCAGGAGTGTTGCCTAACCTGGTCTCTGGTGAGCTCAGGAGTGTTGCCTAACCTGGTCTCTGGTGAGCTGAGGAGTGTTGCCTAACCTGGTCTCTGGTGAGCTGAGGAGTGTTGCCTAACCTGGTCTCTGGTGAGCTCAGGAGTGTTGCCTAACCTGGTCTCTGGTGAGCTCAGGAGTGTTGCCTAACCTGGTCTCTGGTGAGCTGAGGAGTGTTGCCTAACCTGGTCTCTGGTGAGCTCAGGAGTGTTGCCTAACCTGGTCTCTGGTGAGCTCAGGAGTGTTGCCTAACCTGGTCTCTGGTGAGCTGAGGAGTGTTGCCTAACCTGGTCTCTGGTGAGCTGAGGAGTGTTGCCTAACCTGGTCTCTGGTGAGCTGAGGAGTGTTGCCTAACCTGGTCTCTGGTGAGCTCAGGAGTGTTGCCTAACCTGGTCTCTGGTGAGCTCAGGAGTGTTGCCTAACCTGGTCTCTGGTGAGCTCAGGAGTGTTGCCTAACCTGGTCTCTGGTGAGCTCAGGAGTGTTGCCTAACCTGGTCTCTGTTGAGCTCAGGAGTGTTGCCTAACCTGGTCTCTGGTGAGCTCAGGAGTGTTGCCTAACCTGGTCTCTGGTGAGCTGAAGAGTGTTGCCTAACCTGGTCTCTGGTGAGCTGAGGAGTGTTGCGTAACCTGGTCTCTGGTGAGCTCAGGAGTGTTGCCTAACCTGGTCTCTGGTGAGCTCAGGAGTGTTGCCTAACCTGGTCTCTGGTGAGCTCAGGAGTGTTGCCTAACCTGGTCTCTGGTGAGCTCAGGAGTGTTGCCTAACCTGGTCTCTGGTGAGCTCAGGAGTGTTGACTAACCTGGTCTCTGGTGAGCTGAGGAGTGTTGCCTAACCTGGTCTCTGGTGAGCTGAGGAGTGTTGCCTAACCTGGTCTCTTCTTCCAATAGGTTTTGTATTGAGTTTGATGGGATCTACACCCAGACATCAGACGAGCCTGGCCCCAAGACGGGCTCTGGGAGTATAACACTGGCAACTTATCAAAGGTATATCAGAGGTATATATCCTTATATTTCCCACCAGGTTGTCTCTATGGGTGAGTCTTCCACCTCAGTCGGTTCGTCAGAACTTATTCATCTGATTTATTATAATTTTCATCCAGCCGGAGAGTGGAGAAATAAAATTTAATGCACAAATAACCCGCACATAGGCATTTTGTGCCTTCACCTTGTGAATGTATTACGCTGTTTTCAGTTAGTTTAAACTATCTGTCTTTATCGCTCAGGTGAGAGAATTCCATTTTAATTTCTACCCAAGGGTTTACCAATTCCATTAAACCCCAGGTTTGTACTTCCATTAATCCATAGTCAAAGGGAATCCACTTCCATTAACTCCCTTCTCTTCTCTGGAAAAGGGTTTTAATCTTCCATTACCCCCCAGTGAAAGAGGATTTAATATTTCGTTAAACTTAAGGAAAGGGGATTCGATCTCCTTGTAACCCCAAGGAGAGAGGATTTAATCGTCCGGTAAACTCATGTAATGGGGATTCAATAATCCATTAACTCCAAGGAAAGGAGTGCTCCCTTTTCCATTACTTTTCAGGAAAGATTCTCCAGTTACCATTAACCTCATGGTACGGGTTCCAACTTTTCACAGCTTCAGGAATGGGGATTACCATTACCATTACCCCTAACGAAATGGGAATTTTCAGGACTATCCGATAAAAAAGGAGTTCCATTTCCATTATCACACAGTCAAGAGTGTTCTATTACCTTTACCACACAGTCAAGAGTGTTCCATTACCATTACCACACAGACATGAGTGTTCCACTACCATTACCACACAGTCATGAGTGTTCCACTACCATTACCACACAGTCATGAGTGTTCCACTACCATTACCACACAGTCATGAGTGTTCCACTACCATTACCACACAGTCATGAGTCTTCCACTACCATTACCACACAGTCATGAGTGTTCCATTATCATTACCACACAGTCATGAGTGTTCCACTAACATTACCACACAGTCAAGAGTGTTCCACTACCATTACCACACAGTCAAGAGTGTTCCATTACCATTACCACACAGTCATGAGTGTTCCATTACCATTACCACACAGTCATGAGTGTTCCACTACCAATGCCACACAGTCAAGAGTGTTCCACTATCATTACCGCACAGTCAAGAGTGTTCCATTACCATTACCACACAGTCATGAGTGTTCCACTACCAATGCCACACAGTCAAGAGTGTTCCACTACCATTAGCACACAGTCACGAGTGTTCTATTACCATTACCACACAATCAAGGTGTTCCATTATCATTACCACACAGTCATGAGTGTTCCACTAACATTACCACACAGTCAAGAGTGTTCCACTACCATTACCACACAGTCAAGAGTGTTCCATTACCATTACCACACAGTCATGAGTGTTCCATTACCATTACCACACAGTCATGAGTGTTCCAATACCAATGCCACACAGTCAAGAGTGTTCCACTACCATTACCACACAGTCATGAGTGTTCCACTACCATTACCACACAGTCAAGAGTGTTCCACTACCATTACCACACAGTCAACAGTGTTCTATTATCATTAATACACAGTCAAGAGTGTTCCATTACCATTACCACACAGTAATAAGTGTTCCATTACCATTACCACACAGTCTTGAGTGTTCCACTACCATTGCCACACAGTCAAGAGTGTTCCACTACTATTACCGCACAGTGAAGAGTGTTCTATTACCATTACCACACAGTCATGAGAGTTCCATTACCATTACCACACAGTCAGGAGTGTTCCACTACCATTACCACACAGTGAAGTCAGTCCATCAATCTTTTCAAGATTGATGGACTGACTACATCGACTCCAGGCTGAGGGACTGATTACCTCAAACTCCTCCTGTTCTTCACGATTCTCCTTTGTATTGGACTGATGAAGCCAGTGTGTGGCGAAACGTTTCCTCATTAAAGATACCCAAGTGTTACATATGTGTCTAATTTATCAAGTTTCAATGTGCTAATTTTATTAATCAAAAGTGTTTCCGTGTCATATCTGGAGAATGTTTCTTCTGATCACTAATAAGTGTTTGGCTTTATTGGGTTATCCTGGGTTATTGGGTTATCATGGGTTAAATCTGCATATTGTTCATTTAGTAAAGCTTAATTACTTTAATGCCTGGTGGTGGACCGGGCCGCGGGGGCGTTGATCCCCGGAATACCCTCCAGGTAGACTCCAGGTAAATCGTACTTAGGGAAAAGTTTGGATGTATTTTGCCCCGTGTTTTCCCCAACTGTTTTTTTATGGAAGGAACTGTGGAAATTTGTATACTGATTTGCATGTTATAAGTTGTGAATGCCTCGTCAGACTGGCTTCACTTTTCAACCCAAATTTCATAGTGAAAATTCTGAGCGGATTCAAATCTAATATATTGTATTTTAAGATACTATTCTCTCTGAGAGAAGACCGGCTTTAAAGGGTATCATTATGATTTCGTGTGTCATGTTGACGGCTTTGAGGGAACTTGAGCTAGAATTCGTCACGGCCATGCTAGCCGGAGATTCGTCTGTAAAAACTTCCTATGGTGTAGAAATATACCTACTTGGATGAATCTTATTGTGGCTAGCTGGCCCAGTGGCTAACGCGTCGGTCTGGAGTTTTGAGACTCTCTGACCGCGGGTTCTAACCCCACCCTTGGTATGTTTTTTAAAGGGTAATAATGGAAGAATTACAAATAAAATGTTAGGAAAATGGACTCAGATGCATTTTATTGTGGCAATGTTTCGCTCTCCAGGACGTTTCTTATTGGAAGGTTTGAATCATTTAGGGCTGTGTGCGTGTCCTAATTTGCCGTTTTCACTGGAAAAAAGGGAATATTAGTGGATATTAAGTTAGACTCACTTCAAATCATCTGTGATAATGGGTAACTAAACTGTAATGAACACTTGCCAGTGCTCAGTACTAACTCACTTGGAGACAGAAACTCAGAAGATTAATTGATCTGTATATTTCGATCCCCTTCTGGGATCCTCTTCAGCTGAAAAGGATCCCAGAAGAGGATCAATGAATTTTCTTAGCGTCTGTGCGTTATTATTGAGCATGTGTGCTAATATTTAGCCACATTCGACACTTATGCCGCACTCTGCACTAATCCTTTCGAAAGCATTGATGTACAGGGGACTGGGGTTATACAATACGGGAAATAACAGCACTAGTGCACCCAGTGTTACCACACTCAGACTCACATCAACGCATGATTAGCGTGCAGATTTTAACGTTCCCTGGGCACACCTACGCTAGATATTTTATAGAGTTATGTATCGAATTCTAACGAAACTTAAAAAAACTGTATGTCAGAAACGTTCAAAAATACACGCAGTGAGTCAAGGGAGAAAATAAACGTAAATGAGACAAGATTCATCAGAATTTATATTCTCAGATGATCATTAATATCAACAAGACTGACAGAAGAAGAAGGCAAAAGGATCCTCCAGGTCGTTGTAATCTTCTTGGATGCAATGATGCAACGTTTCGCCCACCACTCAAGTTTGTGCTGGTAAAAGAGAATCTCCAACACGCACTGCACGCAAGAGTATGAAGAAGATGAACTACCATAATGTTCACTTGAAGTTGAACATCTGAACTAGTGATTGTTACCACCAGGTGTAATGTCTCTCACTCGTACAGTGATTGTTACCACCAGGTGTAATGTCTCTCACTTGTACAGTGATTGTTACCACCAGGTGTAATGTCTCTCACTCGTACAGTGATTGTTACCACCAGGTGTAATGTCTCTCACTTGTACAGTGATTGTTACCACCAGGTGTAATGTTTCTCACTTGTACAGTGATAGTTACCACCAGGTGTAATGTCTCTCACTCGTACAATGATTGTTACCACCAGGTGTAATGTTTCTCACTCGTACAATGATTGTTACCACCAGGTGTAATGTTTCTCACTCGTACAATGATTGTTACCACCAGGTGTAATGTCTCTCACTCGTACAGTGATTGTTACCACCAGGTGTAATGTCTCTCACTCGTACAGTGATTGTTACCACCAGGTGTAATGTTCAAGGTTCAATCAACATTCATTTCAGGAACATTTTGTAACACACGATACACAAGCAACAACACACAATACACAAGCAACAACACACAATACACAAGCAACAACACACAATACACAAGCAACAACACACAATACACAAGCAACAACACACAATACACAAGCAACAACACACAATACAAAGCAACAACACACAATACACAAGCAACAACACACAATACACAAGCAACAACACACAATACACAAGCAACAACACACAATACACTAGCAACAACACACAATACATAAGCAACAACACACAATACACAAGCAACAACACACAATACACTAGCAACAAACACAAACACAAGAACAACACACAATACACAAGCAACAACACACAATACACAAGCAACAACACACAAACAAGCAAATACACAAGCAACAACACACAATACACAAGCAACAACACACAATACACAGAACAACACACATACACAAGCAACAACACACAACACACAGCAACAACACTACAATACACTAGCAACAACACACAATACACAAGCAACAACACACAATACACAAGCAACACAACACAACAATACACAAGCAACAACACACAATACACAAGCAACAACACACAATACACAAGCAACAACACACAATACACAAGCAACAACACACAATACACTAGCAACAACACACAATACACAAGCAACAACACACAATACACAAGCAACAACACAATACACAAGCAACAACACACAATACACAAAGCAACAACACACAATACACAACAACAACAACAATACACAGCAACAAACACAATAAAGCAACAACACACAATACACAAGCAACAACACACAATACACAAGCAACAACACACAATACACTAGCAACAACACACAATACACAAGCAACAACACACAATACACTAGCAACAACACACAATACATAAGCAACAACACACAATACAAGCAACAACACACAATACACAAGCAACAACACACAATACACAAGCAACAACACACAATACACAAGCAACAACACACAATACACAAGCAACAACACACAATACACAAGCAACAACACACAATACACAAGCAACAACACACAATACACAAGCAACAACACACAATACACTAGCAACAACACACAATACACAAGCAACAACACACAATACACAAGCAACAACACACAATACACTAGCAACAACACACAATACACAAGCAACAACACACAATACACTAGCAACAACACACAATACACAAGCAACAACACACAATACACAAGCAACAACACACAATACACAAGCAACAACACACAATACACAAGCAACAACAAAACAATCACAAGCAACAACACACAATACACAAGCAACAACACACAATACACAAGCAACAACACACAATACACAAGCAACAACACACAATACACAAAGCAACAACACACAATACACAAGCAACAACACACAATACACAAGCAACAATACACAAAACACAAGCAACAACACACAATACACAAGCAACAACACACAATACACAAGCAACAACACACAATACACAAGCAACAACACACAATACACAAACAACAACACACAATACACAAGCAACAACACACAATACACAAGCAACAACACACAATACACAACAACAACACAATACACAAGCAACAACACACAATACACTAGCAACAACACACAATACACAACAACAACACACAATCACACAACAACAAGCAACAACACACAATACACAAGCAACAACACACAATACCAAGCAACAACACACATACACAAGCAACAACACACAACACAGCAAACACACAATACACAACAACAACACACAATACACAAGCAACAACACACAAGCAAACACATAAAGACACACAAACACAATGCACAACAACAATACACTAGCAACAAACACAATACACAAGCAACACACACAATACACAAAGCAACAACACACAATACACAAGCAACAACACACAATACACAAGACAAACAACACACACAATACACAAGCAACAACACACAACACAAAAAGCAACAACAATACACACAACAACACACAAACACAAACAACAACACACACACAAGAACACACAAATACGCAACAACACACAATACACAAGCAAAACAACAATACACAAGCAACAACACACAATACACAAGCAACAACACACAATACACAACAACACACAATCACACAAAAGCAACAACACACAATACACAAGCAACAACACACAATACACAAGCAACAACACACATACACAAACAACACACAATACACAGCAACAACACACAATACACAAGCAACAACACACAATACACAGCAACAACACACAATACACAAGCAACAACACACAATCACAATACAACAACACACAATACACAAGCAACAACACACAATAACACACAACAACAACACACAATACACAACAACAACACAATACACAAGCAAACACAACAATAACACACAACAACAAACACAATACACAAGCAACAACACACAATACACAAGCAATACACACACAATACACAAGCAACAACACACAATACACAAGCAACAACACACAAGCAACAATACACAATACACAAGCAACAACACACAATACACAAGCAATACACAAGCAACAACACACAATACACAAGCAACAACACACAATACACAAGCAACAACACACAATACACATGCAACAACTCACAATACACAAGCAATACACAAGCAACAACACACAATACACAAGCAACAACACACAATACACAAGCAACAACACACAATACACATAGCAACAACACACAATACACATGCAACAACTCACAATACACAAACAATAGCGATGTAATAATATTGGTAGAATTACCGACAATATGTTAAGTAAAAGGACACAAATGCAACTAATGTGACATTTTATTGTGGCAACGTTTCGCTCTCCAGGAGCTTTGTCAAGCCGTTACAAGCGATACATGGACACAGTGGGCTATTATATACTCTCAAAGTGAGGTGAAATACTAGTGGTGGTCGAGGTAGAAGTGATAAGTAGTAGTAGTAGTAATACAATAAGGTAGAACAATCAATATGCACATGAGTAAAAGGTGATAAAACAAATACTTGGGTAGTATAACAATAGGTTAGACAAATATTTTTGCTGGAGGTTGAAATATAGAAGGCCTGTAGGAGTGTTCCACATCTACGATGTGCTTGTGTTGAATTAGCAGGAGAGACTGTGTGATGGTATAGTTAACTGTTTTCAGGAGGATTCTTGCTAAGACTTCAGAGATGGTGAAGCTGCCTTTGTTTTGTTTAATTGTGTTAGAAACAGAGATAAGTGCTGATTCAAGGCATTTGCGTCTACGGAAATTAGTTTCTTTGATTACTAGTCGGGCGTCTTTGAATTTCATGAGATGATTGTTGGAATTTCGGTGTTGTACGCAGGCGTTGTTCAGGTTATTGTTTCTGCATGCATTAATGTGTTCATTGATGCGTGTTTCGAGGTTTCTTGCTGTTTCTCCTACATAAATTCTGTCGCAGCCTCCACAGGGTATAGTGTAGACCCCTGCGTTGACTGGTTCATGGTGCTTGGATTTAGTCCTGGTTAGATCCTTAATAGAAGTACTGGAAGCAATGGCGACTCTAGTGTTAGCTTGTGCAAATACTTTAGAAATGTTGGATGCAACCTGGCTGTTGGGAAGAATTATAACTTTGTTTGGAGTGGTGTTGACGCGTGGAGAATTAATGATCTGAAGAGCTCTTTTCATCTAAGGTTGTTGCCAATCTTCTTAGGAAAAGTATAATAGAAAAAGACAATAATAACAATAACCACTTTATTTTAATAAAAAGAAATGTAAATAATAAATACGTAAATATGACTATAATTATCCTACCTTAAGAAAAATTAAAACAAAAATATATCACTGATCCAAAGCTAGGTATTTACAGATGTACGGAGGTGTTGATCTTGTTAACACAGTAGCTATGAATCAATGTTAAACTCCGTGTCGTTGGTGCATCGATGAAGGTTAACTCCCACTCTGTTGAAGGATGTTTCCCAAAAATCCAACATTTTTCCACATCCACAATGTCACAAATGATATCAGGGACTCAGGTGAAGGTTGTCCCCTGGTAAAGTACAGTTGCCTGAGGTTTCTAGAGTATGGACTTAGGAACTACTGGCGTAGTGAAGAATTGGTGTTAACGACTCTGTTTCTCACTTGGTGAGTACGCCGGCCCTCCACTCAGCCTTGAATCCGATGATCCTTGCCGACACAGAGGACTGTGGGAGAAACCAAAAGAATTACTCAATCCACGGCAGGGGTATACACAATCCCTTGTATTGGCTGCAGCAAATTATACGTTGGCGAAACATCCAGAGACCTGCAAACACGCATTTCAGAACACCAGTACGCAGGCAGATCTGACGACTCAAGAAATGCCTGTGTTCAACACCGAAATTTACACAACCATTTAATCAACTACAGAAACGCAAGACTCATCGCCAGAGACGACAACACGCAATACCGAAGAATCCTAGAATCATCACTTATCTGTATATCCAACAACTTCAACCAGAACAACGGCTTCTACAACATAGCTGAACCTATTGCCAAGAAACTTCTTCAACGCTATCCCACCTAGAACTCAAGAATGGTACACTGCAGGTCCTTTAAGTCACACAATGTTTTTAACTATCACACTACTTTTAAGACTGTCACATGCAGCTTTCTCCACCTGACCCAGCATTCTCCACCTGACCCAGCATTCTCCACCTGACTATACCCTATATATATTCATGTTACTCATTTTCCAGGTAGATCTGTCTGTGACTCGATAAAGCCCACTGCGTGGGCGAAACGTTGTCAATAAAGGATCACATTATACTGCTTATGTGTTTATTTTTCGAGTAGTAGTGGTAAAGGTAAGGCTGTTAGTGGTAGTAGTAGTAATAGAGGTAAGGTTGGTAGAGGAATTAGTAGTGGTAGAGGCAAGGCTAGTAGTAGTAGTGGTAGAGGTAAGGCTGGTAGTGGTAGTAGTAGTCGTAGAGGTAAGGATGGTAGTGGTAGTAGTAGTGGTTGAGGTAAGGCCGGTAGTGGTAGTAGTAGTGGTAGAGGTAAGTCTGGTAGTGGTAGTAGTAGTGGTAAAGGTAAGGCTGTTAGTGGTAGTAGTAGTGGTAAAGGTAAGGCTGTTAGTGGTAGTAGTAGTGATAGAGGTAAGGTTGGTAGAGGAATTAGTAGTGGTAGAGGCAAGGCTGGTAGTGGTAGTAGTAGTGGTAGAGGTAAGGCAGGTAGTGGTAGTAGTAGTGGTAGAGGTAATACTGGTAATGGTAGTAATAGTGGTAGAGCAAGGCTAGGGTGAGAGTAGTGCTGGATAGGCGGTAGTGGTAGTAGTAGTGGTAGAGGTATGGCTGGTAGTGGTAGTAGTAGTGGTAGAGGTAAGGCTGGTAGTGGTAGAATTAGTGGTAGAGATAAGGCTGGTAGTGGTAGTAGTAGTGGTAAAGGTAAGGCTGGTATTAGTAGTGGTAGAGGTGAGGTTGGTAGTGGTATTAGTAGTGGTAGATGTCAGGCTGGTAGCAGTAGTAGTAGTAGTGGTAGAGGTAAGGCTGTTAGTGGTAGTAGTAGAGGTAAGGCTGGTAGTGGTAGTAGTAGTGGTAGAGGTAAGGCTGTTAGTGGTAGTAGTAGAGGTAAGGCTGGTAGTGGTAGTAGTAGTGGTAGAGGTAAGGCTGGTAGTGGTAGTAGTAGTGGTAGAGGTAAGGCTGGTAGTGGTAGAAGTAGTGGTAGAGATAAGGCTGGTAGTGGTAGTAGTAGTGGTAGAGGTAAGTCCGGTAGTGGTAGTAGTAGTGGTAAAGGTATGACTGGTAGTCGTAGTGGTAGAGGTGAGGTTGGTAGTTGTAGTAGTAGTGGTAGAGGTAAGGCCGATAGTGGTAGTAGTAGTGGTAAAGGTATGACTGGTAGTCGTAGTGGTAGAGGTGAGGTTGGTAGTTGTATTAGTAGTGGTAGAGGTGAGGTTGGTAGTTGTATTAGTAGTGGTAGAGGTGAGGCTGGTAGTTGTAGTAGTAGTGGTAGAGGTAAGGCCGGTAGTGGTAGTAGTAGTGGTAAAGGTAAGGCTGGTAGTAGTAGTGGTAGAGGTGAGGTTGGTAGTTGTATTAGTAGTGGTAGATGTAAGGCTGGTAGCAGTAGAAGTAGTGGTAGAGGTAAGGCAGGTAGTGGTAGTAGTAGTGGTAGAGGTAAGGCTGGTAGTGGTAGTAGTAGTGTGGTAGAGTTAAGACTGGTAGTGGTAGTAGTAGTGGTAGAGGTAAGGCTGTTAGTGGTAGTTGTAGAGGTAAGGCTGGTAGTGGTAGTAGTAGTGGTAGAGTAAGGCTGGTAGTGGTAGTAGTAGTGGTAGAGGTAAGGCTGGTAGTGGTAGTAGTAGTGGTAGAGGTAAGGCTGGTAGTGGTAGTAGTAGTGGTAGAGGTAAGGCTGGTAGTGGTAGTAGTAGTGGTAGAGGTAAGGCTGGTAGTGGAAGTAGTAGTGGTAGAGGTAAGGCTGGTAGTGGTAGTAGTAGTGGTAGAGGTAAGGCTGGTAGTGGTAGTAGTAGTGGTAGAGGTAAGGCTGGTAGTGGTAGTAGTAGTGGTAGAGGTGAGGCTGGTAGTGGTAGTAGTAGTGGTAGAGGTAAGGCTGGTAGTGGTAGTAGTAGTGGTAGAGGTAAGGCTGGTAGTGGTAGTAGTAGTGGTAGAGGTGAGGCTGGTAGTGGTAGTAGTAGTGGTAGAGGTAAGGCTGGTAGTGAAGTAGTAGTGGTAGAGGTGAGGCTGGTAGTGGTAGTAGTAGTGGTAGAGTAGGCTGGTAGTGGTAGTAGTAGTGGTAGAGGTAAGGCTGGTAGTGGTAGTAATGGTAGAGTAGGCTGGAGGTAGAGTAGTGGTAGAGTAAGGCTGGTAGTGGAGTAGTAGTGGAGAGGTAAGGCTGGTAGTGGTAGTAGTAGTGGAGAGGTAAGGCTGGTAGGTAGAGTAGTGGAGAGTAAGCTGGTAGTGGTAGAAGTAGTGGTAGGAAGGCGGTGAAGTAGTAGTGGTAGAGGTAGCTGGTAGTGGAGTAGTAGTGGTAGAGTAGGCTAGTGGTAGGTGGGAAAGCTAGTGGAGTAGTGTAAGGCGTAGTGGAGAGAGTGGAAGGTACTGTGGAGAGTGGTGAGGTAAGGCTGGTAGTGGTAGTAGTAGTGGTAGAGGAAGGCTGGAGTGGAGAGTAGTGGAGAGGAAGGCTGGTAGGGAGTAGTAGTGGTAGAGAGGCTGGTAGTGAGAGAGTGGTAGAGGTAAGGCTGGTAGTGGTAGTAGTAGTGGAGAGGAGGCTGGTAGTGGAGTAGGAGAGGTAAGCTGGTAGTGGTAGAGTAGTGGAGAGGTAAGCTGGTAGTGGAGAGTAGTGGTAGAGGTAAGGCTGGTAGTGGTAGTAGTGGTAGAGGTAAGGCTGTAGTGGTAGCTAGTGTAGAGTAAGCTGAGTGGTAAATATGGAGAGGTAAGGCTGGTGGTAAGTAGTGGTAGAGGAGTGGTATGTAGTAGTGTAGAGGTAAGCTGAGTGTAAGTAGTGCAGTAAGCCTGGTAGGAGAGTAGTGGAGAGGTACTGGAGTGAGAGTGTCAGGAAGTCGGATAAGTAGTTAGGGAATGGTAGTGCAGTATGTAGTGTAGAGTAAGCTGTCATGTAGAAAGTGGTAGAAGTAATACTGAGTGTAGTAGTGTCAATATAGACCTTGTGGATCAATAAACAGATACGTCTTGGTGAGCTCCTCTCCTACGTGGAGTTATCGTATTTTCCAGTCACGATTTTTTTTTTTTTTTAGAAATAAAACTCCTTAGAAAAGTGGAAGAAACAAAGAGATTCCACAAAAATGTTGTAAATATAACCCGCTTCAGTAAACACTTGTCCTGTTTTCTGACGAATCTTACCTAACATAATCTAACGAAAATCTCCTGCAAGATTTTTTTTTCGATTTTTTTAAAACACTTTCTCACTACAGATGTTGCCTTCCTTCAGCCGGACGCCACTACATTACATTCATCCGAAATAATTATTATCGAGTTGCCTGCAATTTAAGCTTAAAATAAACCACTGTAAAGGTCTGCCAGTAAACAGGCTCAGTAGTTTAGACTGAGCACATGAGTTCTGTTTATAAACAAAGCTGTCAGCTGATGGCTGGCTGACCCGGGGCGACAATGCTTGATGGTGCACTAACTGAACTGTTACCTCTTCTGCTGTCTCCCCACAGTGGTTGCTAGGCTCTCCCTGTCTCAAATATCCACTGTCTTGAACCCTAGTGGTAATCTTTATTTTATTTATTAGTACATTGCGTTCATTTTCTTTAATAGCTAAATTGGAAATGAGTGTCCTTGTATTATTAAGATTTGTTTGTATATTTATTGTGGCCACATTTGTAAATATTGTTATATTGTGTTATGTTAGGTTACCGGTCTGCGTACCGGAGGATGGTACTAGTATTAACTCTAATCGGTTGTTAAACCCCCCTTCTGTGTCATGCGTGTTTATCTCCACGCTGGCTGTAGAGCTGGAGTCATTCGGGAGCTACCAGCCAACAAGTCAACACTACTGCTCTGGGTTTATTAACTTACTGGCTGTTCATTGTCTTAAAGCCTGTATATTCTGTTAAATTGTATAATACTTGCTATTTCTCTGTAATCTTTAGTTTTTAAGGCATAATCTACGCACTTAGAGAAGAACGCGCAGTAGGGGTTCATAATTAAGATACTGTATAAAGGTTATAACCCTATATGTCTTATATCTGTCATAATCTATTTCACTAATCCATTAAAATAAGTTTTAATGACTACTATTATTACCCCTCAAACTCTCTATAAAAATTGTTATGCTTTAATCGCAAAAGAAAAGTACCAAATTAAGGTCGTAGTAAGACTTAGAAGTGTAACAAGTGGGGGCCTAAGTCCAGGAGCATAATATTGAACATTATAGAGATGGCAGAGAAGTTTGAGGATATAACTATAGCGAGATTAGAGTTTAAAGCGACAGTCTTGCTGGCAATTGGCGAGAAGGCTAGGCATAAAATATGATAGACATTTTACGGCCCAGGCAGTCCGATACATGATACAGAATGTACTATTTCCAGATAAGCAGGAGGATACAGAGACTGACAGTGACGACGAATCAAGTAGTCCTGGCCTTTTGGATTCTTTATTACAGACCCCAGAGTCCGGAACAACGAGGCTGGTAACAACCCCTACATAAGACGACGGACAACATCGGGTACCCGATACTCAGGAAGACGACGCTACAGGACCAATTCCAATTCCGTCCCCGAGGACTAAATGGTGGACAAAAGGTCACCAGACAATGGAAACAGTTCTAGGTAAACTTTTTACCAGTAATTTAGAAAGGGAACAAGAGCAAGAAGTCCAAATGGATATGGAACAGACTTCTCTTCAACAAATCCCTTTTGCTCTCCTACTCAACTCAATTCGTTCAATAGAGAATTTTGAACGTTTGGAGCGTATTTTCTCACTTCAAACCTCTCGTGTAGAAGCTCAGATAAAATTAGAAAGAGAAAATTTTGAACGTGATTCTTTGCTTTATCAACGAGAATTACTTAGAGAGAAAAGAGAATTAAGCAATAGGAATAAGATGCCCTTTTTTGATCTTAGTAAAGCCGCATCCTTAATGCCTAAATTTAGTGAAGGTAATGTAGATTCATATTTTTAGGCTTTCGAGAATCAAGCAGTGGCCTCCGGAGTTTTGGGCAGCATTGATACACTCGTCATTAGTAGGAAAAGCCCAAACCTTTACTGCAGCCTTACCTTTCAAACAATATTCTAGCTACGATCAAGTAAAAGATTGTCTTTTGAAAGCGTATGACCTTCTACCTGTAAGTTACTTAAAGATGTATAGAACTTTAAAGAAACATCCTCAACAATCTTGGGTAGACTTTGCCAGAGAAAAGCTCTCTGTTTTTGAGCGTTGGCGTAGGACAGCTGGAGCTTCCTCTGTAGAATCTCTTTCCCAGTTAATATTACACATACATCTGTTTAAGTATTTTCCTGAAAAAATCCATACGTACCTGTTGACTCATGCTTCCAAGGATCTAATAGATACTGCGGCCCAGCCAGATAATTTTGAAATTTCCCATTTAATGACAGTCGAAATGGGCATGAACCAGGAGAGGAGACCCACATCACAAAATTTTAGTTCAAAATTGTGTTCTAGGAAGGTGCCTGTGAAAGATTATGTGAAGGTCCCTGTAACGGGAAAGAAACAAACTGCTAACGGGTCCTTGTCCAGACAATACCAAAAGGAACAAATCCCTCGTTGTGCCTTTTGTAATAGGTTAGGTCATAGACAGTTCCAGTGTTGGCTAAAAGAGCGAGATGATAAATACTCGCAGAGAGTAAAATATCCCACTCAGGTAATTAATTATTCTCAAAAGCAAAAAACTCAGGACGATGAATGTTTACCTTTACAGGCTTCACCCGCTGACCCATCTTACAGATGACTCCACCAGGTTCTAACTCCTGAAGGGAAAATCAGAACGGCTTTGAAACCTTACTTCGCAAAAGAAAAGTACCAAATTAAGGTCGTAGAAAGACTTAGAAGTGTAACATACACAAAGACCATTACTAGCGCCAAATACCTTTTTACTAATACTAACCAGTTGTAAAATACGATACATAAACTGCGCTTTGTTCTAAGAACGTCCCTTACGTGCTTAACAAAGAACCAGTATCTCACTA
Organism: Cherax destructor; assembly: GCA_009830355.1. Lineage (NCBI taxonomy): Eukaryota > Metazoa > Arthropoda > Malacostraca > Decapoda > Parastacidae > Cherax > Cherax destructor. The sequence goes on from WNWK01039452.1 coordinate 17,104, forward strand.
GGGTCTTCACTTTGTACTTAAGATTACAAGCCACTGTTTCTATTCTATAGGTCTCTATAGTTCTTGATCTGTGTTCAGTGCATCCAAAATGTCAGGAAAAGCTTTGCTGATTGACCCTGACGTATTAGAATTAACGTTAATTATTCAGTTCACTCTACTCGTCCTTTCCTTTTTTATTGTTCGATAGGGGAAAACTTTCCCCCGGGGGGGTGTACAGAACACAAGGTACACTAACACGTAACACTTTCCAGAATGAGGTATACTGCATTTGTATTTTGTGGGGGGAGACCCGAGACAGCAACCCCTAATCTTGCAATGCAAGGGTGAAAAATCTCATCTACG
>WNWK01039453.1:0-17445 GCA_009830355.1 Cherax destructor
GTCATAGAACTTCAGGAAGATTTAGACAAACTTAATTCGTGGTCAGAAAAGTGGCAGATGCAGTTCAATGTAGATAAATGCAAGGTTCTGAAGCTCGGAGTGTCCATAACCCAAGCACTTATAAGTTAAATAACGTAGAACTTAGCCATACAGATTGAGAAGGACTTGGGGTGATGGTAAGCAGCAACCTTAAACCAAGACAGCAATGCCTAAGCGTACGTAATAAGGCAAATAGATTACTGGGATTTATATCAAGAAGTGTTAGCAACAGAAGTCCAGAGGTTATATTACAGCTTTATACATCATTAGTAAGGCCTCACCTAGATTACGCAGCTCAGTTCTGGTCTCCATATTACAGAATGGACATAAATTCGTTAGAAAACATTCAGCGTAGAATGACTAAATTAATACATAGCATTAGAAATCTTCCTTACGAAGAAAGATTGAAGACCCTAAAATTACATTCACTTGTAAGACGTAGAATGAGGGGAGACATGATCGAGGTATACAAGTGGAAAATGGTATTAACAAAGGGGATATAAATAAGGTCTTGAGGATATCTCTCAAGAGAGAACCGCAATAATGGATTCAAGTTAGATAAGTTTAGATTTAGAAAAGATATAGGAAAGTATTGGTTTGGAAATAGGGTAGTTGATGAGTGGAACAGTCTGCCTAGTAGGGTTATTGAAGCTAGGACCTTGGGTAGTTTCAAATTTAGGTTGGATAAATTCATGAGTGAGAGGGTTGGATTTGAGTGGGACTCGCATGAGTGGGTAGAATTGTCAAAGCTTATTTCTTGGGTAGCATTGAAGATTGGGTTGAGCAAATATTCTGTTAGTGGGACGGATTGTGAAGGACCTGCCTAGTATGGGCCAACAGGCCTGCTGCAGTGTTCCTCCTTTCTTATGTTCTTATGTTCTTACTGCAGTGCTCTTTTATTCTTAACATGTTACGATGTCAGGTGACGGTGAACCCCCTATATAAGACGTAATGTAGACAGTCCACTAGCATTGTCTTCTCTGAGGATTGTGAAGCGGTACCGTACTTCTACATCGTCGCAGCGAACATGGATAGTAAAATTGATATGAGTTTGGAAGATATCATAAAGAAGGAGAAAGCAAAGCAGAGTGGTGAGAGAGTTGGTGAGATGCAACGGAGGAACCGCGGAAAATCGTCTAAACAAACCGTAAGTGGCATCATCATGTTGCTTTGATTTATTATGACCGTTTTATTGATGCCCGAAAATACTAACATCAATTGAATGAATATAAGACACATGTGCGACATTTTATTTAAGGCTATCACAGGTTTTATCTATCCAGTATTGAGATTAATTTTAGGTGATCAGTCCCTCATGCTAGGTACGATATGTTCAGGCCCTGTTAATATTGGTTCTGACTGTAAGAATAATAATCCATTAATGTACAAAATATATCTAGTGGCAAAATTTCATCAATAAATTTTTAAAAAAATTGCTGTTCAATACATTTACTAATTCGACATCGTTTTTTTTTCTCAGGATAAAGTTGAGGGAATACATAGCCAAGATATGGATACTGGGCATCTGCATAGACCGGCAAGACTTATCATTGCTAACCTGCATTCGTGTGTTATAGACGAAGACATTCTGGTGAGTATAATTTCCAAGTGATAAAATCATTATCGATGCGAGACTTAGAATTTAAATTTTACAAAGTTGTCGATAACAGAATAGAAGAGCAAAGCCGTATGCAGTTAGTTCTATTGTTAGAGCCTTCTCAATCTGAATTATTGACATAAACAGTATAATATGATCATTGACAACGTTTCGCCCACACAGTGGGCTTTATCAAGTCCGCTGCGTGGACATTATTTTATACCATTTATTTCCACTTGTCATGTTCATGTATGGCATACTTTTGGCTCTACAGGGGCTTTATGAATAAATTTATTTTAATGTATTATGGAATGTCTATTCCCTTCATTAATACTTATTTCTTTCCAGGAATTATTTTCGGAATTTGGAGGAATTAGGGAAGCAAAAGTTCACTATAACAGCTCAGGAAAATCACAAGGTTCTGCACATGTTGTCTTTGAAAGGCAAGCAGATGCGCTTCGAGCTCTTAAAAAATACAATGGCCGACGACACGAAGATAGGTAGGATAATTGATTCAAACATAGATGTCATAGAACTTCAGGAAGATTTAGACAAACTTAATTCGTGGTCAGAAAAGTGGCAGATGCAGTTCAATGTAGATAAATGCAAGGTTCTGAAGCTCGGGAGTGTCCATAACCCAAGCACTTATAAGTTAAATAACGTAGAACTTAGCCATACAGATTGCGAGAAGGACTTGGGGGTGATGGTAAGCAGCAACCTTAAACCAAGACAGCAATGCCTAAGCGTACGTAATAAGGCAAATAGATTACTGGGATTTATATCAAGAAGTGTTAGCAACAGAAGTCCAGAGGTTATATTACAGCTTTATACATCATTAGTAGGCCTCACCTAGATTACGCAGCTCAGTTCTGGTCTCCATATTACAGAATGGACATAAATTCGTTAGAAAACATTCAGCGTAGAATGACTAAATTAATACATAGCATTAGAAATCTTCCTTACGAAGAAAGATTGAAAACCCTAAAATTACATTCACTTGTAAGACGTAGAATGAGGGAGACATGATCGAGGTATACAAGTGGAAAATGGGTATTAACAAAGGGGATATAAATAAGGTCTTGAGGGTATCTCTCCAAGAGAGAACCCGCAATAATGGATTCAAGTTAGATAAGTTTAGATTTAGAAAGGATATAGGAAAGTATTGGTTTGGAAATAGGGTAGTTGATGAGTGGAACAGTCTGCCTAGTAGGGTTATTGAAGCTAGGACCTTGGGTAGTTTCAAATTTAGGTTGGATAAATTCATGAGTGAGAGGGTTGGATTTGAGTGGGGCTCGGCATGAGTGGGTAGAATTGTCAAAGCTTATTTCTTGGGTAGCATTGAAGATTGGGTTGAGCAAATATTCTGTTAGTGGGACGGATTGTGAAGGACCTGCCTAGTATGGGCCAACTGGCCTGCTGCAGTGTTCCTCCTTTCTTATGTTCTTCTTATGTTCATTACTCTTGACGGTCAAGCAATGAAGATGACCATACACGGCACATCTGCTGCAAACTGGAGTGCTACGAATTCCAGGGGACTTCGGGATGTCCCAAGACACAGCAAAGGAGCGTTTCGTGATGGTGCCATTTGTAGAGGTCTACATGACAGCACAAGATACAACAAAAGAGCTGCTCGTGATGGTGGTAGAGGTCGTCATGACAACACAGGTAGCAACAGATGGGCTTCTCGTGATCGTGGTAGAGACCTCCATAGCAACACAAAATACAACAAAGGAGCTGCTCGTGACAACACAAGAGGCAACAGGTGGACTGCTCGTGATAGTGGTAGAGACCTCAACTGCAACAGAGGAGCTGTGCGTGATGGTTGTGGAGGTGGTCACGACAACACAAGAGGCAACAGATGGGCTGCTCGTGATCATGGTAGAGACCTCCATGGCAACACAAGATACAACAAAGGAGCTGTTCGTGATGGTGATCGAGGTCTGCATGGCAACACAAGAGGCAACAGCTGGGTTGCTCGTGATGATTTTAGAGGCCTCAATGGAAAGAGAAGAGGCAACAGACGAAGCTCTGGAGATTGTGGCAAAATAAATAGTAGACAAGGGCCCTGCACTGTAACGAGAAAGCGTACTATTCAAGAATTATTAGATTCTGAGCTTCACCCCTTCTGAAACAAGTTTAAGGACTAATGTATATATTGATGTTGTTATGATGTGTTGATTGCAAATAAAAAATTACACCTTTTTTTCTGTCTATCATTGAACGTGCATGTGAAATGACTAGTGTGTATGTACATGCACTCTCCTCCATCCCTCTACCAGGAACTGATACCTGCTAGTCCAGAGGTTAGACTAGCAGAACACATGTCTGGAAAAAGGCGGTGTCTTTGAGCAAAATTTGAATCTGTAAATAACTGGTACACAATACTAACAAATCTAAGGACTAATGTATATATTGATGTGTTGATTGCAAATAAAAATTTACACCTTTTTTTCTGTCTATCCTTGAACGTGCATGTGAAATGACTAGTGTGTATGTACATGCACTCTCCTCCATCCCTCTACCAGGAACTGATACCTGCTAGTCCAGAGGTTAGACTAGCAGAACACATGTCTGGAAAAAGGCGGTGTCTTTGAGCAAAATTTGAATCTGTAAATAACTGGTACACAATACTAACAAATCTAAGGACTAATGTATATATTGATGTGTTGATTGCAAATAAAAATTTACACCTTTTTTTCTGTCTATCCTTGAACGTGCATGTGAAATGACTAGTGTGTACGTACATGCACTCTCCTCCATCCCTCTACCTGCTAGTCCAGAGGTTAGACTAGCAGAACACATGTCTTGAAAACGGGCGGTGTCTTTGAGCAAAATTTGAATCTGTAAATAACTGGTACACAATACAAACAAATTTAATTATCAGACACAACCCTAACACTTATATGTTAAATTACGTAGAACTTAGCTATACAGATCGCGAAAAGGACTTGGGAAATATGGTAAGCAGCACCCTTAAACCAACACAGAAATGCCTGAGCGAACATAATAAAGCAAACAAATTACTAGGATTTATATCAAAGAGTGTAAGCAACAGAAGTCCAGGAGTTATACTACAGCTTTATACAAGGGGAAATAATCTGCTTGACTTAGTTCTGGCAAACAAGGAAACCCTTGGTAAATTAGACACATATGCAACACTTGGGTATCTTTATTGAGGAAACGTTTCGCCACACAGTGGCTTCATCAGTCCATACAAAGGAGAATCGTGAAGAACAGGAGGAGTGTGAGGTTGTCAGGCCCTCAATCTTCAGACGATGTTGTCAGTCCATCAATCTTGAATAGAATGATTTAGAAAAGATATAGGAAAGTATTGGTTTGGAAATAGGGTAGTTGATGAGTGGAACAGTCTGCCTAGTAGGGTTATTGAAGCTAGGACCTTGGGTAGTTTCAAATTTAGGTTGGATAAATTCATGAGTGAGAGGGGTTGGATTTGAGTGGGACTCGCGCATGAGTGGGTAGAATTGTCAAAGCTTATTTCTTGGGTAGCATTGAAGATTGGGTTGAGCAAATATTCTGTTAGTGGGACGGATTGTGAAGGACCTGCCTAGTATGGGCCAACAGGCCTGCTGCAGTGTTCCTCCTTTCTTATGTTCTTATGTTCTTACTGCAGTGCTCTTTTATTCTTAACATGTTACGATGTCAGGTGACGGTGAACCCCCTATATAAGACGTAATGTAGGCAGTCCACTAGCATTGTCTTCTCTGAGGATTGTGAAGCGGTACCGTACTTCTACATCGTCGCAGCGAACATGGATAGTAAAATTGATATGAGTTTGGAAGATATCATAAAGAAGGAGAAAGCAAAGCAGAGTGGTGAGAGAGTTGGTGAGATGCAACGGAGGAACCGCGGAAAATCGTCTAAACAAACCGTAAGTGGCATCATCATGTTGCTTTGATTTATTATGACCGTTTTATTGATGCCCGAAAATACTAACATCAATTGAATGAATATAAGACACATGTGCGACATTTTATTTAAGGCTATCACAGGTTTTATCTATCCAGTATTGAGATTAATTTTAGGTGATCAGTCCCTCAAGGAAACCCTTGTTAATAATTTAGAAATTACAGAGGAACTCGGCGCAAGCGACCACAAATCAATTACCTTTGGCATTGAATGGAAGTTTCATAGTAGGAATAACTCAGTAACGGTCCCAGATTTTCGCTTAGCAGATTACAATGGACTTAGAGAACACTTATCATCTGTGGACTGGGGTAATGAAGAGAGCTATCAATATGACAGTTTTCTGAACACTATACATGCTGCCCAAAGAACATTTATCCCATATAAAGAAATTAGATCGAATAGAAATGACCCAAAATGGATGAATAATAGGCTCAAATATCTTTTAGGGCAGAAGAAAGGAATTTATAGGCGTATCAAAAGAGGTGAGGGTCATCTTACGAATCAGTATATTGACATTAAGAGGACGTTAAAAAGGGATAAGAAAAGCTAAGCGGGACTACGAAATTAAAGTTGCTAGGGATTCGAAAACTAACCCAAAAGTTTTTCCAGGTGTATAGAACAAAAGTTAGAGATAAGATAGGTCCCCTTAAAAATAATTATGGGTATCTTACTGACAAAGTGAATGAAATGTGCTCTATTTTTAATAATTATTTTCTCTCGGTTTTCACTCAGGAAGACACTAATAATATCCCAAGAATTAGGTATTTTAGTGGGCCTGAAGAAGATAAATTATGTAGTATCACAGTCACTAGCGAAATGGTTATCAAACAGATAGACCGTTTGAAGCAAAATAAATCGCCAGGCCCTGATGAGCTTTTTCAAGGGTTCTTAAGGAATGCAATATTGAACTCTGTGAACCCTTAACTAACATTTTTAACCTATCTCTTCAAACAGGTGTAGTGTCTGATACGTGGAAGATGGCTAATGTAATTCCTATTTTTAAAGCAGGGGACAAGTCGTTACCATCAAATTACCGCCCAATAAGTCTAACTTCAATTGTAGGCAAATTATTAGAGTCGATTATAGCTGATAACATAAGAAGCCATCTCGATAGGCATAATTTGATTAATGATACTCAACATGGATTCACCAGGGGCCGTTCCTGCCTAACTAATTTATTAACTTTTTCAGTAAGGCTTTTGAGGCAGTTGATCATGATAAAGAATTCGATATTGTTTATTTGGATTTTAGTAAGGCTTTTGATAGAGTACCACATCAGAGACTGTTAAAGAAAGTGGCTGCTCACGGCATTGGAGGAAAAGTGTTTTCATGGATCGAGTCATGGCTCACCAATAGGAAGCAGAGGGTGTGCATTAATGGGGTTAAATCTGAGTGGGGATCTGTAACAAGTGGCGTTCCACAGGGATCGGTTTTAGGCCCGTTGTTGTTTATAATATATATAAATGACCTTGACGAGGGAATTACTAGTGATATGAGCAAATTCGCTGATGACACGAAGATAGGTAGGATAATCGATTCAGACGTAGATGTCACGGAACTTCAGGAGGATTTAGACAAACTCAATTCCTGGTCAGAAAAGTGGCAGATGCAGTTCAATGTAGATAAATGCAAGGTTCTGAAGCTCGGGAGTGTCCATAACCCAAGCACTTATAAGTTAAATAACGTAGAACTTAGCCATACAGATTGCGAGAAGGACTTGGGGGTGATGGTAAGCAGCAACCTTAAACCAAGACAGCAATGCCTAAGCGTACGTAATAAGGCAAATAGATTACTGGGATTTATATCAAGAAGTGTTAGCAACAGAAGTCCAGAGGTTATATTACAGCTTTATACATCATTAGTAAGGCCTCACCTAGATTACGCAGCTCAGTTTTGGTCTCCATATTACAGAATGGACATAAATTCGTTAGAAAACATTCAGCGTAGAATGACTAAATTAATACATAGCATTAGAAATCTTCCTTACGAAGAAAGATTGAAGACCCTAAAATTACATTCACTTGTAAGACGTAGAATGAGGGAGACATGATCGAGGTATACAAGTGGAAAATGGAGTATTAACAAAGGGGATATAAATAAGGTCTTGAGGATATCTCTCCAAGAGAGAACCCGCAATAATGGATTCAAGTTAGATAAGTTTAGATTTAGAAAGGATATAGGAAAGTATTGGTTTGGAAATAGGGTAGTTGATGAGTGGAACAGTCTGCCTAGTAGGGTTATTGAAGCTAGGACCTTGGGTAGTTTCAAATTTAGGTTGGATAAATTCATGAGTGAGAGGGGTTGGATTTGAGTGGGACTCGCATGAGTGGGTAGAATTGTCAAAGCTTATTTCTTGGGTAGCATTGAAAATTTGGTTGAGCAAATATTCTGTTAGTGGGACGGATTGTGAAGGACCTGCCTAGTATGGGCCAACAGGCCTGCTGCAGTGCTCCTCCTTTCTTATGTTCTTATGTTCTTAATGAGGCCTCACCTAGATTACGCAGCTCAATTTTGGTCTCCATATTACAGAATGGACATAAATTCGTTAGAAAACATTCAGCGTAGAATGACTAAATTAATACATAGCATTAGAAATCTTCCTTACGAAGAAAGATTGAAGACCCTTAAATTACATTCACTTGTAAGACGTAGAATGAGGGGAGACATGATCGAGGTATACAAGTGGAAAATGGGTATTAACAAAGGGGATATAAATAAGGTCTTGAGGATATCTCTCCAAGAGAGAACCCGCAATAATGGATTCAAGTTAGATAAGTTTAGATTTAGAAAGGATATAAGAAAGTATTAGTTTGGAAATAGGGTAGTTGATGAGTGGAACAGTCTGCCTAGTAGGGTTATTGAAGCTAGGACCTTGGGTAGTTTCAAATTTAGGTTGGATAAATTCATGAGTGAGAGGGGTTGGATTTGAGTGGGACTCGCGCATGAGTGGGTAGAATTGTCAAAGCTTATTTCTTGGGTAGCATTGAAAATTGGGTTGAGCAAATATTCTGTTAGTGGGACGGATTGTGAAGGACCTGCCTAGTATGGGCCAACAGGCCTGCTGCAGTGTTCCTCCTTTCTTATGTTCTTATGTTATCAATTTCTAATGAGGTACTGATTCTTTGGAAGCTTTACGAAAAGGTTGGACAAATAAATAGTGGTCTTGATAAGGACCTGACTTGCATGGGTCATTAGGCCTACTGCAGTGCTCTTTTATTCTTAACATGTTACGATGTCAGGTGACGGTGAACCCCCTATATAAGACGTAATGTAGGCAGTCCACTAGCGTTTTCTTCTCTGAGGATTGTGAAGCGGTACCGTACTTCTACATCGTCGCAGCGAACATGGATAGTAAAATTGATATGAGTTTGGAAGATATCATAAAGATGGAGAAAGTAAAGCAGAGTGGTGAGAGAGTTGGTGAGATGCAACGGAGGAACCGCGGAAAATCGTCTAAACAAACCGTAAGTGGCATCATCATGTTGCAAATATTCTGTTAGTGGGACGGATTGTGTAGGACCTGTCTAGTATGGGTCAACAGGCCTGCTGCAGTGTTCCTCCTTTCTTATGTTCTTATATATTTCTCTCTTCGTCCATAAAAGACGTTGGAGCTTAATGTTCATCAATTTCTAATGAGGTACTGATTCTTGGGAAGCTTTACGAAAAGGTTGGACAAATAAATAGTAGTCTTGATAAGGACCTGACTTGCATGGGTCATTAGGCCTACTGCAGTGCTCTTTTATTCTTAACATGTTACGATGTCAGGTGACGGTGAACCCCCTATATAAGACGTAATGTAGGCAGTCCACTAGCGTTTTCTTCTCTGAGGATTGTGAAGCGGTACCGTACTTCTACATCGTCGCAGCGAACATGGATAGTAAAATTAATATGAGTTTGGAAGATATCATAAAGATGGAGAAAGCAAAGCAGAGTGGTGAGAGAGTTGGTGAGATGCAACGGAGGAACCGCGGAAAATCGTCTAAACAAACCGTAAGTGGCATCATCATGTTGCTTTGATTTATTATGACCGTTTTATTGATGGCCGAAAATACTAACATCAATTGAATGAATATAAGACACATGTGCGACATTTTATTTAAGGCTATCACAGGTTTTATCTATCCAGTATTGAGATTAATTTTAGGTGATCAGTCCCTCTTGCTAGGTACGATATGTTCAGGCCCTGTTAATATTGGTTCTGACTGTAAGAATAATAATCCATTAATGTACAAAATATATCTAGTGGCAAAATTTCATCAATAAATTTTTAAAAAAATTGCTGTTCAATACATTTACTAATTCGACATCGTTTTTTTTTCTCAGGATAAAGTTGAGGGAATACATAGCCAAGATATGGATACTGGGCATCTGCATAGACCGGCAAGACTTATCATTGCTAACCTGCATTCGTGTGTTATAGACGAAGACATTCTGGTGAGTATAATTTCCAAGTGATAAAATCATTATCGATGCGAGACTTAGAATTTAAATTTTACAAAGTTGTCGATAACAGAATAGAAGAGCAAAGCCGTATGCAGTTACTTCTATTGTTAGAGCCTTCTCAATCTGAATTATTGACATAAACAGTATAATATGATCATTGACAACGCGGGGAATTGACAAGGTAGATAGTGACAGGTTGTTTCAGAGAGGGAACACAGAAACAAGGGGACACAACTGGAAGCTGAAGACTCAGATGAGTCAAAGGGATGTCAGGAAACATTTCTTCAGCCACAGAGTAGTCAGGAAGTGGAATGGACTAGAGAATGATATAGTGGAGGCAGGAACCATACATAGTTTTAAGACAAGGTATGATAAAGCTCATGGAGCAGGGAGAGCAGAGACCCAGTAGCAGACAGCGAAGAGGCGGGGCCAGGAGCTGAGTCTCGACCCCTGCAATTACAATTAGGTGAGTACAATTAGGTGAGTACAGTGGGCTTTATCAAGTCCGCTGCGTGGACATTATTTTATACCATTTATTTCCACTTGTCATGTTCATGTATGGCATACTTTTGGCTCTACAGGGGCTTACGCGACGGTCTAGAGTTCTGAGACTCTCTGACCGCGGGTTCGAACCCCACCCGTGGTATGTGGTTTGTTTGCAATCGTGTCATTACGATTTCGTGAGTCATGGAATGTCTATTCCCTTCATTAATACTTATTTCTTTCCAGGAATTATTTTCGGAATTTGGAGGAATTAAGGAAGCAAAAGTTCACTATAACAGCTCAGGAAAATCACAAGGTTCTGCACATGTTGTCTTTGAAAGGCAAGCAGATGCGCTTCGAGCTCTTAAAAAATACAATGGCATTACTCTTGACGGTCAAGCAATGAAGATGACCATACACGGCACATCTGCTGCAAACTGGAGTGCTACGAATTCCAGGGGACTTCGGGATGTCCCAAGACACAGCAAAGGAGCGTTTCGTGATGGTGCCATTTGTAGAGGTCTACATGACAGCACAAGATACAACAAAAGAGCTGCTCGTGATGGTGGTAGAGGTCGTCATGACAACACAGGTAGCAACAGATGGGCTTCTCGTGATCGTGGTAGAGACCTCCATGGCAACACAAGATACAACAAAGGAGCTGTTCGTGATGGTGATCGAGGTCTGCATGGCAACACAAGAGGCAACAGCTGGGTTGCTCGTGATGATTTTAGAGGCCTCAATGGAAAGAGAAGAGGCAACAGACGAAGCTCTGGAGATTGTGGCAAAATAAATAAGAACATAAGAACATAAGAAAGGAGGAACACTGCAGCAGGCCAGTTGGCCCATACTAGGCAGGTCCTTCACAATCCGTCCCACTAACAGAATATTTGCTCAACCCAATCTTCAATGCTACCCAAGAAATAAGCTTTGACAATTCTACCCACTCATGCGCGAGTCCCACTCAAATCCAACCCCTCTCACTCATGAATTTATCCAACCTAAATTTGAAACTACCCAAGGTCCTAGCTTCAATAACCCTACTAGGCAGACTGTTCCACTCATCAACTACCCTATTTCCAAACCAATACTTTCCTATATCCTTTCTAAATCTAAACTTATCTAACTTGAATCCATTATTGCGGGTTCTCTCTGAGAGATACCTCAAGACCTTATTTATATCCCCTTTGTTAATACCCATTTTCCACTTGTATACCTCGATCATGTCTCCCCTCATTCTACGTCTTACAAGTGAATGTAAACAAGGGCCCTGCACTGTAACGAGAAAGCGTACTATTCAAGAATTATTAGATTCTGAGCTTCACCCCTTCTGAAACAAGTTTAAGGACTAATGTATATATTGATGTTGTTATGATGTGTTGATTGCAAATAAAAAATTACACCTTTTTTTCTGTCTATCATTGAACGTGCATGTGAAATGACTAGTGTGTATGTACATGCACTCTCCTCCATCCCTCTACCAGGAACTGATACCTGCTAGTCCAGAGGTTAGACTAGCAGAACACATGTCTGGAAAAAGGCGGTGTCTTTGAGCAAAATTTGAATCTGTAAATAACTGGTACACAATACTAACAAATCTAAGGACTAATGTATATATTGATGTGTTGATTGCAAATAAAAATTTACACCTTTTTTTCTGTCTATCCTAGAACAAAAGTTAGGGATAAGATAGGTCCCCTTAAAAATAACTTTGGGCATCTTACTGACAAGGAGAATGATATGTGCTCTATTTTTAATAATTATTTTCTCTCGGTTTTCACACAGGAAGACATTAATAATATCCCAGTAATTAATTTTTACAGAGGCCCAGAAGAAGATAAATTATGTAATATCACAGTCACTAGCGAAATGATTATGAAACAGCTGGACCGACTGAAACAAAATAAATCGCCTGGTCCTGATGAGCTTTTTGCAAGGGTTCTTAAGGAATGCAAAATGGAACTCTGTGAACCAATATCTAACATTTTTAATTTATCTCTTCAAACAGGTGTAGTGTCTGATATGTGGAAGATAGCTAATGTAATTCCTATTTTTAAAGCAGGGGACAAGTCACTACCGTCAAACTACCGCCCAATAAGCCTGACCTCAATTGTAGGCAAATTACTAGAGTCAATTATAGCTGATATTATTAGAAGCCATCTAGATAACCATAATTTGATTAATGATACCCAGCATGGATTCACGAGGGCCGTTCCTGCCTATCAAATTTATTAACCTTCTTCAGTAAAGCTTTTGAGGCTGTTGATCACGATAAAGAATTCGATATTGTTTATTTAGACTTTAGTAAGGCTTTTGATAGAGTACCGCACCAGAGACTGTTAAAGAAAGTGGCAGCTCATGGCATTGGGGGAAAAGTGCTGTCATGGATCGAGTCATGGCTCACCAATAGGAAGCAGAGAGTGTGCATAAATGGGGTTAAATCCGAATGGGGACTTGTAACAAGTGGTGTTCCACAGGGATCAGTCTTAGGCCCATTGTTATTTATAATATATATCAATGACCTTGATGAGGGAATTACTAGTGATATGAGCAAATTCGCCGACGACACGAAGATAGGTAGGATAATTGATTCAAACATAGATGTCATAGAACTTCAGGAAGATTTAGACAAACTTAATTCGTGGTCAGAAAAGTGGCAGATGCAGTTCAATGTAGATAAATGCAAGGTTCTGAAGCTCGGGAGTGTCCATAACCCAAGCACTTATAAGTTAAATAACGTAGAACTTAGCCATACAGATTGCGAGAAGGACTTGGGGGTGATGGTAAGCAGCAACCTTAAACCAAGACAGCAATGCCTAAGCGTACGTAATAAGGCAAATAGATTACTGGGATTTATATCAAGAAGTGTTAGCAACAGAAGTCCAGAGGTTATATTACAGCTTTATACATCATTAGTAAGGCCTCACCTAGATTACGCAGCTCAGTTCTGGTCTCCATATTACAGAATGGACATAAATTCGTTAGAAAACATTCAGCGTAGAATGACTAAATTAATACATAGCATTAGAAATCTTCCTTACGAAGAAAGATTGAAGACCCTAAAATTACATTCACTTGTAAGACGTAGAATGAGGGGAGACATGATCGAGGTATACAAGTGGAAAATGGGTATTAACAAAGGGGATATAAATAAGGTCTTGAGGATATCTCTCCAAGAGAGAACCCGCAATAATGGATTCAAGTTAGATAAGTTTAGATTTAGAAAGGATATAGGAAAGTATTGGTTTGGAAATAGGGTAGTTGATGAGTGGAACAGTCTGCCTAGTAGGGTTATTGAAGCTAGGACCTTGGGTAGTTTCAAATTTAGGTTGGATAAATTCATGAGTGAGAGGGGTTGGATTTGAGTGGGACTCGCACATGAGTGGGTAGAATTGTCAAAGCTTATTTCTTGGGAGCATTGAAAATTGGGTTGAGCAAATATTCTGTTAGTGGGACGGATTGTGAAGGACCTGCCTAGTATGGGCCAACAGGCCTGCTGCAGTGTTCCTCCTTTCTTATGTTCTTATGTTCTTATGAAATGACTAGTGTGTACGTACATGCACTCTCCTCCATCCCTCTACCTGCTAGTCCAGAGGTTAGACTAGCAGAACACATGTCTTGAAAACGGGCGGTGTCTTTGAGCAAAATTTGAATCTGTAAATAACTGGTACACAATACAAACAAATTTAATTATCAGACACAACCCTAACACTTATATGTTAAATTACGTAGAACTTAGCTATACAGATCGCGAAAAGGACTTGGGAAATATGGTAAGCAGCACCCTTAAACCAACACAGAAATGCCTGAGCGAACATAATAAAGCAAACAAATTACTAGGATTTATATCAAAGAGTGTAAGCAACAGAAGTCCAGGAGTTATACTACAGCTTTATACATCATTAATGAGGCCTCACCTAGATTACGCAGCTCAATTTTGGTCTCCATATTACAGAATGGACATAAATTCGTTAGAAAACATTCAGCGTAGAATGACTAAATTAATACATAGCATTAGAAATCTTCCTTACGAAGAAAGATTGAAGACCCTTAAATTACATTCACTTGTAAGACGTAGAATGAGGGGAGACATGATCGAGGTATACAAGTGGAAAATGGGTATTAACAAAGGGGATATAAATAAGGTCTTGAGGATATCTCTCCAAGAGAGAACCCGCAATAATGGATTCAAGTTAGATAAGTTTAGATTTAGAAAGGATATAAGAAAGTATTGGTTTGGAAATAGGGTAGTTGATGAGTGGAACAGTCTGCCTAGTAGGGTTATTGAAGCTAGGACCTTGGGTAGTTTCAAATTTAGGTTGGATAAATTCATGAGTGAGAGGGGTTGGATTTGAGTGGGACTCGCGCATGAGTGGGTAGAATTGTCAAAGCTTATTTCTTGGGTAGCATTGAAAATTGGGTTGAGCAACAGCTGGGTTGCTCGTGATGATTTTAGAGGCCTCAATGGAAAGAGAAGAGGCAACAGACGAAGCTCTGGAGATTGTGGCAAAATAAATAGTAGACAAGGGCCCTGCACTGTAACGAGAAAGCGTACTATTCAAGAATTATTAGATTCTGAGCTTCACCCCTTCTGAAACAAGTTTAAGGACTAATGTATATATTGATGTTGTTATGATGTGTTGATTGCAAATAAAAAATTACACCTTTTTTTCTGTCTATCATTGAACGTGCAGGGAAATGACTAGTGTGTATGTACATGCACTCTCCTCCATCCCTCTACCAGGAACTGATACCTGTAGTCCAGAGGTTAGACTAGCAGAACACATGTCTGAAAAGGCGGTGTCTTTGAGCAAAATTTGAATCTGTAAATAACTGGTACACAATACTAACAAATCTAAGGACTAATGTATATATTGATGTTTGATTGCAAATAAAAATTTACACCTTTTTTCTGTCTATCCTTGAACGTGCATGTGAAATGACTAGTGTGTACGTACATGCACTCCCTCCATCCTCTACCTGCTAGCCCAGAGGTTGACTAGCAGAACACATGTCTTGAAAACGGGCGGTGTCTTTGAGCAAAATTTGAATCTGTAAATAACTGGTACACAATACAAACAAATTTAATTATCAGACACAACCCTAACACTTATATGTTAAATTACGTAGAACTTAGCTATACAGATCGCGAAAAGGACTTGGGAAATATGGTAAGCAGCACCCTTAAACCAACACAGAAATGCCTGAGCGAACATAATAAAGCAAACAAATTACTAGGTTTATATCAAAGGGGGGTGGGTTTAAAGCCAACAAGAAAAGGTCCATAGAGTTATGGACAAAACATTTTAGAAAACAGGTCAGCGTAAAATTGACAAAAATTTTTTATTTTACATAAGGCTTTAAATTCGTTAGAAATTCAGCGTATATGCAAATTAAATCTAATTAAAATTTTAGACACATAGGGCTTCATCGATCAATACAAAAGAAAGTAGTAATAAAAAAGGAGGAGGTAATCAGTCCTCGGCCAGTCGTTGCACCAAATCTTGAAGTAAATACAACATAGGCAAATGAAGTTGCTTATATACTGGGCAGGTGAGATGAAGCAGGAGGAGGCGGTCATGTGGTACAACCACTAGTCGAAGTAAGTCCTTGTCCAAGGTTTGGACAAATGTTGAAGAATCCCTTTGTATCAAGATCCCAAGAAGTTGCTGTGTCAGACAGGATGTAGATGAATGGTCAGAGAACCGACAAGTTGTTAAATAGACACAATGCAACACTTGGGTATCTTTATTGAGAAAACGTTTCGCCACACAGTGGTTCAATAAAAGATACCCAAGTGTTGCATATGTGCTAATTTAACAACTTGTCTTCTCAACCACCATCTACATCCTGTCTGAACAGCTTCTTGGGTCTTGAACAAAGGGATCTTCACATTTGTCCAAACCTTGGACGACTACTGGCTAGTGGTGTCCACTGGACCTGCCTCCTCCTCTCATCTCACCTATCGTTAAAGCAACTTCTATTGCCTTATGTTGTTTACTCAAGATACTTTATCGACTCCCACGTAAAACTCCTCCATACTATTTTGAACTGATGAAGCACTGTGGCGGTTTCAATAAAACATGTTCTGGCTAATTTAACTGTCGTTCTCTGAACCATTCATCTACATTAGAAATCTTCCTTACGAAGAAAGATTGAAGACCCTTAAATTACATTACTTGTAAGACGTAGAATGAGGGGAGACATGATCGAGGTATACAAGTGGAAAATGGGTATTAACAAAGGGGATATAAATAAGGTCTTGAGGATATCTCTCCAAGAGAGAACCCGCAATAATGGATTCAAGTTAGAATGTATATAAGAAAGTATTGGTTTGGAAATAGGGTAGTTGATGAGTGGAACAGTCTGCCTAGTAGGGTTATTGAAGCTAGGACCTTGGGTAGTTTCAAATTTAGGTTGGATAAATTCATGAGTGAGAGGGTTGGATTTGAGTGGGACTCGCGCATGGGGGTAGAATTGTCAAGCTTATTTCTTGGGTAGCATTGAAAATTGGGTTGAGCAAATATTCTGTTAGTGGGACGGATTGTGAAGGACCTGCCGTATGGGCCAACAGGCCTGCTGCAGTGTTCCTCCTTTCTTATGTTCTTATGTTATCAATTTCTAATGAGGTACTAATTCTTTGGAAGCTTTACGAAAAGGTTGGACAAATAAATAGTGGTCTTGATAAGGACCTGACTTGCATGGGTCATTAGGCCTACTGCAGTGCTCTTTATTCTTAACATGTTACGATGTCAGGTGACGGTGAACCCCTATATAAGACGTAATGTAGGCAGTCCACTAGCGTTTTCTTCTCTGAGGATTGTGAAGCGGTACCGTACTTCTACATCGTCGCAGCGAACATGGATAGTAAAATTGATATGAGTTTGGAAGATATCATAAAGATGGAGAAAGTAAAGCAGAGTGGTGAGGAGTTGGTGAGATGCAACGGAGGAACC
>WNWK01039454.1:0-17444 GCA_009830355.1 Cherax destructor
CCTTAAGAAAATCATGGAGCGATGTAACACTGTTGACAATTGAAATGTGTGCTGTTTAAATATATATAAATCGTTTTTAAGAAAAAAAAACAATACCCCGGGGACTTTATAATGGAACAAAACTCATATAAACTTTATATTTTGAGTTGAAATATTGCGTCCAAAAAAAGTTTCCCCGGGCCCTTCACCAAATAGTAATTACTGAACCCATTGATGTTGTGTGTTTTAAAAAAGGGGCCCAGAGTTCCTGAAAAATTAACCCCCTTTTAAATTCCAATTTTTTTTTACATATAACCTCAAATCTACTAACTCTTGTTTTATGCTTAAAAAAATCATTCCCCCCATCAACTTTTGCAAAAAAAAAAAGGGGGGGCCAATCTGGGACCCCTTTTCCTCATCTCACTCTGCCCGGGGGGGTATGTTACGAAGGGGCGCTTGTTTCTCTCGCTTCACCCCCCAACCCGGGTTCGTTCCCCTGTCAGGGGCGAAAACATTCGACGCATTTCCTCACACCTGTTGTCCTGTTCACCTAGAAGGGGTGGGTACCTGTGTTAATCGACTTGTCACACCTTTTTGGGGACAAGATTAAAGGAAAATCCAAGGGAAAAAAAGGCACAGTCCCTCTTTGGCAACTGCCTTTTTTGGGCTATCATGGGTGGCAAACCCCCCCGAGTTAAAAAAAACGAAAAAATCTTTTTTTATTGACCCAAATTTAAACAGCTCCTTTTTCCCCCCCTTTTGGAACAACTTTTAAGGGTTTTTTTTTTTTTATTTATTTATTTAAACCCTTTTTGTACCCCATATGACTGAAAAAAAAAAAACCGTTCTGCATCATTCGACATAACATTACAGAAAAGTTTATCACTTACAAAAGGGAAAAAAAAAAACCTTCCCCCAAAAGTTACAATACATAACATTGCCACAACATACCCCTAAAACATGCCAAAAACAACTAAATAATTTCAAAGAAAACTAAGATCCAAAAGTTATCAAAAACATACAATCATGACATATGCATCACAGTAAAAAACCCCCCTACCTACTTCTTTCAGCTTATTTGCAACCATCCTACCAAAAAATTATATAAAGGGGGAAAGACCCTCCCACAAAAAACCCCACTGACTGAAAGTGTTTCGAAAAAAACTACGTCTAACAAAAAAATTTACAAAAATATGTCTCGTAAAACCCCAAAAAAAATTAAAAACATTTTCAAATATTCGAAAAAAAAACAAAAAAATTCCCCCCCAACCCCTAGCTAAACATTGAAAAAAAAACAAAACCCAAAAGCAAAAAAATGATCCCCAATATAGCATTACATTTTAAAAACTCATTAACATTAGGTAAAAAAAAATAAAGTATTCATAACTCATAGCCCCATAAGCTTTAAAAAAAATCCAACCCTTTTAATACCAAAAAACATGATCCTATCACCCAAACCCTACATATACAAAAAATACTATAGTGTCCTACACCTAAAAACACACTGAAAAAAAAATCCAAAAGAGACAGATATCTTTTTTAAAACATAGGAAAACACAGCATAGAGGGCCCAAAAAGGCTTTTCCAAAAAACCCACCACAATACCTAATTAAAAAAACTAAACATAGAACAAAAAATGATAACATGAATACACCTTTGGGGAAATGATACACGAACAAAAAAAAAACCCAAAAAATTTTTCACAAAACTTCAGCAGAATCCTGCATCACCACACATTAAAAATAATTAATACATAAAAATTTAAAAACCCAAAAAAAAAAGGTGGACATATCCATAAAACATGAAAAACATACCAAAATTTTCATTAACCAAAAAATTCTACTTAATATAACAAAATATAACAGAAAACTCCACCTGCTACCATTAAAATTTTGTCCAGAAAAAAACAATAACAGCCTCATACCCTTGATAGTCACCTCACATTTCACTGTTTGGACAAAATAACTACATCTTTTATTATAACACTTTCATCGGGGTTCACTGACAAAACTAAAAATTACGAAACCCTGCACCTCACCACTGAAACGCAGCCACAAAGGAAAAAAAAAAACCTCTGCCCCGTTTTTTTCGGGCCCCCAAAAAACCCCCCCTTTCCCAAACTCCACAGCAAAAAACTAAAAAAAAATAACCTGAAACTTTACGCTCCACTTCCCCCCATTCCCCCCCCCCACCCCTTTCCCCTCCCCCCCCTCTCAAACTTAATAAATTCCCCCCCGTCATATTCCTGTAAACTTCGGAAAAGGGGCCCCCTTCCTACCATAAATCCCCTATTCCTCCTTTTGTTCTTACAAACCCCCGCTAACGCCTTAATTAAAACAGCCCTTTCCACACCCCCCATCATCCAAGTCTTATAAATGAAAACCCCATTAAAAGGGGTTTTCCCCCCACGTACGCCTTGGGGGGGATTACTCAGCCCAAACTTAGGGTTTTAAAAAACCCCCCCCTTTTTTCCCCCCCCCCCCCAAACCCCAATACCCTATCCACCCCTACTCTGACAAAAAACCCCAAAATTTCACAGAAATATACTGCATAAAAACCCTTTTCCCCCCCCCCCCCCACACTTGGGGGGTTTTTCCCCCTCCTTCACTAACCCCATACATATAAAAAGACCCCCTTGACGCCAGTATACCTTGAAAAAACCCGTAGCCCATTTTAACCCCCCCAAACCCCTAACTCTCCTCAACCATTCCCAAATGCTTTTTTCCCCCCTACCCCCCCCCCTTCCCCTTCCCAATCACACCCCAAACCCACGAATTTTTTAAATCTCGGGTTTCCCAGCCCCTCAAAAACGGGGAAAGGGTACTCTCACATTCTATTAATTCTTTACCCCCCCACCCCCTTTTCCCCCTCCACACCCACCACCCCCTGTCCCTCCCATCAATAAAAATTCCTGCTTAAAAAAACACCCCCAATCTTTCCTCCCCAACCCCAAAAAACCACCCAATTTTACACGAGTTTCTACCTTGCAGGCCAATCCTTTCCCCCTCGCCCATACGAATTGCATAACACCCTTTTCCAGCCTACAAATATCCTTAAAGGGGGGGAAACCCCCCTAACCCAAAAATTTTCCCCATATAATAGAACATTAACCACTATCACTTTTGGAAAAAGAGTGATCTCTCGGCCCCCCAACCTTCCCCCGAGCCAAAGCACCCTTCACCCCCCCCCCTGAATTCCCCCCTAACCCTCTCTAAATCTTTCCCCTGAACACTATCCCACACCCTTTTTAATTGATTCACACACTTCCATCCATCCCGTTCCCTAAGGGCCCCCCCCACCCATCTTCCCACCTCCAACAATAACGGGGGGCTTTTTATTCACCCTCATCCCGTTAAAACCGAACCTACCAACCACCTCCTTATCCACCTAAACCCCCTCCTTCGTAGGTTTTAAAAGTTTTGACATCTACATATCCAATAATCCCCTGTATTTTTTCCCTTTTTTGGTCCCTTCACCTCCCTAACCAACCCCTAAAAAGGGGTCCGCAGAATAGCAAATAATATCTGTGATAGTGGGAACCCCCTTTGCCTAATACCCTTCCCCATATTAAACCCCACCCCAATTTACCATTTACCTGAACCCAAAAAACTGCCTCCCCCATACAATTGCCTCACCCATCCTACTCCCCCTCCCAAAATCCCACCGCCCTATAATTTCCTTAAAAACCCCCTCCTAAACCCCCTATCATACGCAGGGCCCCCAATCTATCCCCAGCACCCCACCCTCCTGACAATTTTTTTCCCCCTTGATTCTCCTAGCCCCCACATGTTTCCCCCGGGATACCATATTGCCCTTCATAAACCGTCCCCCCCTTTTCAACCTATTAGCCAGTTTTTTGGATATTTTGAGTCCGTATCAAAACAATTACCCTAAAATCTTTAAAGCTTCTCCCAAAACCTTCGGGGACTAAAAACTACCCCCCCGTACGCAAACCCTCCAAACCCCCCCCCTTTATACTTAAAATACCTTAACCAGCACCTCTTTTAACACCCCCCAAAACCAACATACAACCCCCGGAAAACCACCCAAACCCCCCGGGTTTTCCCCCCCTCCGTAAACTTTTAAGAAAATTCCAACCCCCTCCCTTTTTGCCCCCTTCTAGCTCCCCCCCCTTCCCCTCTGCTCACTCTCTCATCAATATTTCCCCCCAAAAACCCCCTTTATCCCTTGACACCCCCCCCCCCCTCAAATTTTCTTGAAAAAAGTTTCCCCCCCCCCGCCTATTGCCCCCCGTTTGGTTGGGGGCTACCCCCCCCCCAAAACCCCCCCTCGCATCCCCCACTCAATCCCCCCATTTTCTCACTTCCCCCCTTCCCCCCAAAGTTTCTAAAAAACCCCCCGACACCCAAACCCCCCTGAACCCCCATCCATACCACTCCTCAACCGTAAAGCTTGAAACCATCGTTTTTGGGGCCCCCAACTCCAAAAACACCCTTTCCTTTCCACTTCAGAACCTCCCCCCCCATTCTCCCCTGTCCTTCAATAAACCCTCCAAATACCTCTGATACCCATACCTTACCTAGCATCCTCTCAAACATTTTAAGAAAAATCCTTTTTTTCAGGCTTACCCCTATCGTTCCACCACTTTGCCCCCCCCCCCCCTCCCCCCTTTACAACCCTCCCCCCCCCTCCCCCCAAAAAACCCCTCACCACCCCCAAACCACCCAAAATACTAACATTCAACTTCCAGTAACTTGCATAAACCCTCCCCCCCCCCCCCATCCTAGTTGTGCAATCACTCCCCCTTTGATCCGAAAAAAACCCATCCCCCCCACTCCACCTTCTCCCCTCCCCTTTGGATACTTAAATCCTATCCAACCGTGGCGCATTTCACCTCACTATATGTATATTCTAAAATTTTCTAAAAAAACCTACCACATCCACTACTTTTCCACCACATCCACACTCCTTTGCCCAAAACCCCCTGGTATCTTCCAAAAAAGTCGCTGTACCTCTAGGCTCTACGTCCCTCACCCTTTTTAAAACTATTCCAGTCACCCCCCAATGGCCTTGGGAAAGGGGATAAAAAAATTCAGACCCACAAAATCAGACTTTCTTTTGCAGGCTCCCCCCTGGCATGTAAACCCCAACAAAACTAATTTGAACTGTTCCCCACCTCCCCCCCACCCCCACCACCCCCTTCCCCCCCCCCCCCCCAAAAACTAACTCGAAAAATTTCCCCCCCTTTTAAACCCCCCACCCCCTTTTCGGAAGTCCGGCCCCCCAAAAAACCTATAACCTTTTTTAAACCAAGTCCTTGGAAAAAACCCATCTATCTTTATGTTTTCCCAGCATCACCTTTTAAACCCATCTTCTCTTGACCCCCTGTGGGGGGGCCCTTCATGTTCATTGTTAGAAAACCTGGGGAAATAAAGGCATCGGTTTCCCTTCCTCTCGACTGCGTTCCCTCATTCTTTTTCCTTCCTCACTGCTGAAATGCCACTCTTCTTCCTAACTCCCCGGGGCAGGTTGCACAGCAACTATTGCGTCCCTAACCCCCCCCCCACCCCCCCTCTTCAGTCCCCCCCATTTTCCCCCCGGGGGTTTTTCCCCGGGAAGGACGTCATTTTCAGCTTCTTCCCTGTCCCCCTTTTCCGGGGGAACACCTTTTTTCCCTGTTCATGTCTACTTCCTCACCAGGTTTTCCCCCTCCCACCTCCCGGCATCCTCACTGTCACTCCCGAGCCCCCCACTGGCCCTGGCTTTCCACCTTTCCCGTTTATCTAGAATATCAATGTTTCAAAAAACCCAAAACCTCACTTCCCCTTTTATCACCCAATCCTTCAAAATCTCCTCGTTCTACTGTCTCCCTTTTTCCCCCTCACTCTCCTTCGGATTGCTGTCCCCAGGAATCTCTTCCACTGCCCCCCCCTCCCCCAAAAGGTTCCTTTCCCCCCTCCTCGTCAACCCCCGCACTCCCCAAGGGGGGGGTCCGTTTCTTCCCCTCACCCTTTTTTCCTCATCGTCCTTGCCATCCTTTCTCTCCCCTTTCCCTCCTCCATGTAGCCCCCCGCCCCCCCCACCTTGTCCCAACGTCTCTGCCCTCACACAATCAACCCAAAAAAATCCCGTCCCCACAGTCTGCATGTTTTAACTTGACCTTGGTAATGCACTTGGGGAAAACATTCCATCAGTACATACAAAAGGATGGCCCCCCTTAACCCCTTTTTTTGGGGGAAAAGTACCTCTAAAACCCCACTTAGGGGGGGATCCCCCCGGGTTTTGCTTTTAAAAACCATTCCAAAAAACACCCGTTCCCTTTGGGAAAGTTTTAAACGGGCGTTAAAAAACCTTAACCCCTTTTGGTTTTCCCACCGTCCCCTCAAAATCCCCCCCCCTTTTGGGCAAACTTTTTTCTTGGTACTCATCCCCCACCCCCTTTGGGGAGGGGCCCCTTTTTGGGGGGAAAAATTTAAAAATATTCCCCTGTCCCATTCAACGATCCCCTGAGATCTTAAAAAAACATCCATATGTGTCCCAAAAACCCCTTAAGAGCCATCTTAAAATTTAAGGGAAAAACCGCCCCCCGCAGCAAAACAACCCCAAACAGTGTTCACTCGTCGCCGGTACGTTGGGGGCCCCTTGGCTGAAAATGAAAGTTCCCCAAGCCGGGGGGAGCCCACACGTCCGCTCACCCCAGGCGGGAAAAGTGGAATTTAACGGGGTTTTTTGGGGAAAACCCGGTTCTAAACTTAGGTGGGGTGTTGGCTTTTCCCCTGCTGTGGCTTGGCAAGGAAGTGGTAAAGGGAAAAAGGGGCCACCTGATCTGAGAAAGTCTAGTTCCTGTTTCTTTTTTTAAAAAGGAATCTAATTTCCCTTCTTCTTTCATTGCTCAGCTGTGAGCAAAAAAAATTTTCCCCCGGACGGTCCCCCCTGGCCTGGTGGCTAAAGATCTCGTTTCCCCCGACGAGGGTCTGCTTTCCCCCCCCTTTTCCCGGTTTTTTTGGGGGGGAAAATTGGGCGTGTTTTTTTCACCTGTTGTCTATTTCACCCATCAGTAAAAAAGGGGACCTGGGTGTTGGGGGCCCCGCTCAAGGGAGGGTTCCTTTTTGCTGGTGAGGGGCTCTTACAGGGAATTAGGTATGTTCTCCCCCTTTTCCCGGGGAAATTAGCCTGAATGCCCCCCCCACCCCCCCCCAGGCGCTGTATAATCCTAAAGGGGGTTTGCGCTCCTCCAAAGATTTAAAAAGACCCCGGGGGGGGCAAAATTGGGGAAAAAATTGACCTAATTTGCCGGAAATGCTCAGAATAACAAGGAAAGAAAAGCAATATAGACAGGGCTTCATAAAACAAATATTTTTTTTTAAAACCTTTTTTCAGTTTCTCACCAAACTAATAAAAAAAAAAACCAAAAAAAATTTTACTACTCCAGCAAAAATTTACTTTTAAAAAAGAGGGGGAAAATAAAAAAATTGGAAAAAAATCACAGATTCTGGGCACCCACAAACTGAAAAAAAAAAGGGGGATTGTCCTAACTAAAAAATGAAAACCCCACAGCCTATTGATAAAGTAAATAAAAAAAAATGACTTCCCCCAAACCCTGGGGCAAATCTTTTCCCGTAAAAACCCCGGGGAAAACCCGAGCAAATGATTATAGATGGGAATTTCCCATCCTCCCTATCTTACTAGAATCCACTGAAATCACCATGATAATCAAGTCACAAAAATAAATCAGGGGAAACTGTCTCAAGTCCCCCCAATTATAAAAAAAGCCCCCCATGTCCTTTCACAGTTTTTTCATTACTTTTTAACAAATCACTAGAAAATAGCACTTTCCCGACACTACTCAAAACACAAGGGTTACACCAATACACAAAGGGGTGACCCCCGGGGGGTTAAAATATAGGCCCAAAATCAAACTTTTTACCCTTGCTTTCCAAAAACTTCGAGAAACTTTTCCAAGAGATTATATGTTTTTAACACACAAAGCATCCAACCCCTGCCAATTTGGCTTCAGGAAAAAAAAAAAGCACTAAGATCAATGTAAAAATGATAGACCTCTTTAAAAGCACTGGAAAATGAAAATCCATTAGGGCTTTTTTTGACCCAAGGAAAACTTTTGACACAGTAAACCACGGCATCCTCTCCACAAACTTGACCCCTAGGGATAAGAGGTCATGCACTTCATATTTCAAATCCTACCTTAATAATAGGTATCGGTATGTCAATTAAAACACAACCCCCTCGACAGACCACTTGTCTGGGTACCCCAAGGGGGAAATGTCCTTGGTCCCCCCTTTCCTCTTATACATCAATGATCTTCCCAATGTATCACAACACCTGAAACCAATTTTCTTTGCTGATGATACAACTTATGTCATCTCCCACCCAAATCTTGCCACGCTCAACCCCATTGTTAACGAGGAATTACTAAAAAATATCTACATGGATGACAACCAATAAACTTACACTCAACACTGATAAGACCTTCTATGTGAATTATGTTTGGTAACAGAGCAGGTGATGCACAATTTAACATTAAGATCGACAACACTCTTATTGCTAAACATAATGAGGGCAAATTCCTGGGCCTACACCTCGACAGCAACCTGAAATTCAGCACTCATATCCAACACATAACAAAAAAAGTATCCAAAACTGTTGGGATCCTCTCTAAGATACGTTACTACGTACCACAATCAGCCTACTCACACTATACTATTCACTCATCTATCCCTACCTCAAATATGCCATTTGTGCATGGGGATCAACAGCAATTACCCACCTAAAGCGAATAATAACCCAACAAAAATCCGCAGTAAGAATTATCAGGCAATCCAATGCTACAACCCCCACTCTTCAAAGACCTAAACTTACTCACTGTTCAGAACATCCATACTTACTACTCTCTATCTACATCTACAGAACGATCAATTCCAATATTAACCTGAACTAAAACACTTTCTTGATGTGACAGGACCCATAGACATAATACCAGACATAAACATCTCTTTGACATTCCCCGTGTCCGGCTAAATCTATACAAAAATTCAATGCACATAAAAGGGCCTAAAATCTGGAACTCCCTGCCAGAAAACTCTAGAACTGCAGACACAACCTCCATTTTCAAAAGCACCGTTAAAAAAATCTTATCTCCCTTACACACCCCACTGGTAGCTAACCACATGAAAACTACTTTATCTTGCACATATCCAAAGCAAAATACACTTATTGATATCTGTGACTCCCCTTAATTTACACATGACTGTAAACATAAAATTCTGAATAGAGCTATTGCTTCATAATTCTTAAGCTAGTCATAAGTTGCCTAAGACACTCCAATATAAAAACTGTATCATGCCAAAACGAGACCATTTCCATTAATAGATAAACTAATTGTAGAAATTAGTCTTGGGACTGCCTCCTTGTAAGCTGCCCCCTGGCAAGCACTGTTGACACCGACACTCTGAGATTACTCCTCTCAGGCTCACAAGTGGCTTGTGGGACAGATTTCCAAATAACTGCAGCTACAAGAATTCCCCACCTACATGCACGACTAAAAAGGGTGGACTTACTTGATAGGGAAGAAATGTCTCTCGGTCCTCCAACCTTCCTAAGCCCTAGTCCCTCTGGACTCCTTTTGATTCGATGACATGCAGTTAGGACAATACTTCTGCAAGAATTCGAGTGATATTAGTGTCCTGCCTGAAACTCAGAAAAAAACCTAACTCCAAGGGGGTATCCTCTAAGCAATATCTAAGCAGTATGGGAAACTAGCTTCTAGACTTGTACTTAAATGGGGACGCTGGTACGTACTGATGTAATAGCATCCATCTGCTCGAGACCCACAATAAAACCCACCCACGTTTCCCCCAGAAAACTGGACAGATACTGAGAGAAAGAAAGGTATGGTCCTACTGTAGTGGGTCTGGATGGAGAAAGATATCCACAGTACTTCGAGATGTCTCCTCCGAGTCCCCAGGACTGATGTTGGTAGTCACGTGGGAACTCTGCTTTGTTCACAGCACTTGTTCACTCCCGCCTAGTTCAAGTGTGGGGCTGCCAGTTCTCCTTAGCTAACATAACCTAATGTTCGCCTATTGAAGTCCTAAACTTATCTATGTTAAGGTCCTAGGGCTACCTTATTAATATCTAAAGTTGCCTCAATAATCCTAATATTAGTCACTACCTGTACAAACCTACCTAGACCTTCCTAGGAGAGTAAATCTATGAATTAATATGTGCAATCTCCCTACCTTCACCAACTCGGGTGTGTGTGTTGTTTGGGTGGGTGTGTGGGTTCATAAACTCTGAGGACCTATCCGTGGTATGTTTAAGGCTTCATACGGCTTATTTACCCTGTGGAACTTTTAGCAAATAAATAAGTTTCCACACTAATTGTTAAGTTCTTAAATATTTTGAAATACCTCAATTTTGTAAATATAGTTAATCACTACAATTACCTAACCTTAATACCAGTATAATCCATATCCTGTGTAAATATAGAGAAAGAACTAGTATTAGTCTGCCCAAAATGCGTAGGCATACCTAGGCATACTAGTGGCCTTCTTGTAATAAGTATTTTATATGTAATAATACCATAAAATATGTAAACCCACGTAATATTAACAGAAAAATAAAGAATTTTAATTTTAATTTTAATTTTAAGACATGTGCTGTGTGACACTGTTGGGTAAATGTTATGCCCTCTGATATATTACCTTGATATACCACTAAACACATATATTATGACCAAAGTGGTTGGGCCACTTAACTTTTATCCTTCCTCCACACACACCCCTATTTTTCCCAATTTCCATCCTTACCTATCCTTCTTCCTTCCCCATCTTCCAAAGCTCTGGTCAAAATGATGATGAAGACATGTGCTAGTCGCAGAGATGGGAACTTTTAAGATGAAGTCCATGAAATGTGAGCATCACTCCTATGAAAGCAAAAGACTCGCGGAGATGAACATTCCTCCAATGAAAAGCAGGGGCGCCACGAGTACATTAGAGACAACATAAGTGTCCGGGGCCCAAGACTGTTCAACTGTCTCCCAGCATACATAAGGAGGTTAAATGACCCCTGGCTTTTCAAGAAGGCACTGGATAGACACCTAAAGTCAGTATCTGACCAACCGGGCTGTGGTTCGTACGTCAGTTTGCTTGCGGCAAGCAGTAACAGCCTGGTTGATCAAACCCTGATCCACCATGAGGCCTGGTCTCGACTGAGCCGGGTGACATTGACCCCCAAACCCTCTCCAGGTAAACTCTCTGCTAAAGGCGAGCTCTCTCATTCTTAAAGTTTACACCTACTAGCATAGCTTCAGCAGCATTTTTCATTAAGGGGCTGTCCCACCTGGATTGCTTGTGAGCTGAGGTTTCATTTGGTCTCGTCACCTGTGCTAAAAGGGTGTCCCAGATGCTGATGCCACTTGTGTATCTGGGGTACTCCACTCCTGCTTGATTGTGTATCTGGGGAACTCCACTCCTGTTGATTGTGTATCTGGGGAACTCCACTCCTGCTTGATTGTGTATCTGGGGTACTCCACTGCTTGATTGTGTATCTGGGAACTCCACTCCCTTGATTGTGTATCTGGGGTACTCCACCCCGGCGATTTGTGTATCTGGGGAACTCCACTCCTGCTTGATTGTGTACTGGGGTACCCACTCCGGCTTGATTGTGTATATGTTCTGGTAGACTTTCCTTCACCAGCTCGTTCGATATGTTTAAGGAAAAAAGGCTGGTAGGGCAATCTGAGAAGCTGTCATTGCCAAGTCTACCTAATCTGCCTGGAAGTGTGACTTCTCTCCTGTGATTCGTCCAGAATCACAGTGAGACTTTAGAAGAAGTCATACTCTCCCAATTTGGGTTGACAAGAATGGAGAGCATCGTACAATGTAAGTTAGGTGGTGAGGGTTTGGGACCAAGTGAGGAGATAAAAGGAGACATGAGCATCAGTGCCACCAATCATACTTTCTATTTGCTTGAGGTCGTAGATATCTTTTTCGAAAATTCCATCGATGGCATTACTAAAGTGGGGTACCATTGAGAGTGTGGTCATTGGGATCAACAACTTTAATTCCTTGCAAGTCAGCTGTGACGTGCTCGACAATCTGTTTGTTGGACACCATTTCGAAGAGCCTAAAGAGAAGCTTATTACTATCCTTGATTTTTATGGTTCAGATGCATTATAGGAGGGATTCTGTGATACCTGCAAGTGGGACATAATCGAAGAACTAGATATTGATGGCCAGACGGAAAAGGGTCTTCCATATGGACATCTTCACGTGAATGTTTCTTGCTCTCCTAAAAGAAGTTTCAAGTAGCTGTTATTAGAGTGGATAAATAGATAAAGTGCAGAAAAATTATCATGAGAAACTCTGAGTACAACTCAGGGCGTTATGGTACGGACGTTAAGAATGTGTGCACCTGATGCATGGGTGCGGCATCGCAACACTGCGGGATCCCAAACACCAGCTGCATTGGTCTCATCATGATGGCTGCGTCACTGTTCACTGTACTTACTGCTGCCCTGGGAAGTACCAAAAAAGATAGGACTAACTATCTCAGGAATACCACCAGAGAGACGAGAATATTATGTATTTAACCATAATTAATATATGAATAAAATAGATTGTACAAGTTAGACCATTGTTTATTGATTAACATTTTATACAAGCTGTGTATCAACATGTTCTACACTAATTGCTTTGTTTTGCAGTGTGATAGATTAGATTTTGCCACCGAAGTGGCTAGTTTATTGTGCACCCCATATCCATCCTGTGGACGGTAGCGCAAGAGCATATGGATACACAAAAGGCCTAGGCACTAGGCCCCAAAGGTGTTGTAGTGGCAGTGTGATATAAAGTTTATTTTATAATTATTCTAACATATTTTGGAGAACGGTGTGTAAATTACTTTTTTTTAATGTAACTATGGAAAATAAACATAAGCAGTATAATGTGATCCTTTATTGACAACGTTTCGCCCACGCAGTGGCATCGTCAAACAGATCTACCTGGAAAATGAGCAACATGGAGATATATATAGGGTACAGTCAGGTGGGAATGCTGGGTCAGGTGGAGAAAGCTGCATGTGACAGTCTTAAAAGTAGTGTGATAGTTAAAAACATAGTGTGACTTAAAGGACCTGCAGTGTTCCATTCTTGAAGAAGTTTCTTGGCAATAGGTTCAGCTATGTTGTAGAACCGTTGTTCTGGTTGAAGTTGTTGGATATACAGATGAGTGATGATTCTAGGTTCTTCGGTATTGCGTGTTGTCTTCTCTGGCGATGAGTCTTGCGTTTCTGTAGTTGATTAAATGGTTGTGTAAATTTCGGTGTTGAACACAGGCATTTCTTGAGTCGTCAGATCTGCCTGCGTACTGGTGTTCTGAAATGCGTGTTTGTAGGTCTCTGGATGTTTCGCCAACGTATAATTTGCTGCAGCCATTACAAGGGATTGTGTATACCCCTGCCGTGGATTGAAGCTTTTCCTGTCTGTTACTGGTAATGTCCTTGATGGTGGTGGATGTGGAGGTGGATACTCGGAATGAGGTCTTAGAAAAAATGTTGGAAACTTGTTTGGAAATGGAGTTGGTGGGAAGGACTATGTATCTCTTCTCAGCAGTGTCTTCTCTGCTATCCCACCTAGAACTCAAGAATGGTACACTGCAGGTCCTTTAAGTCACACAATGTTTTTAACTATCATACTACTTTTAAGACTGTCACATGCAGCTTTCTCCACCTAACCCAGCATTCTCCACCTGACTGTACCCTATATATATCTCCATGTTGCTCATTTTCCAGGTAGATCTGTCTGTGACTCGATAAAGCCCACTGCGTGGGCGAAACGTTGTCAATAAAGGATCACATTATACTGCTTATGTGTTTATTTTTCCATTGTGTCGGTATTTTATACCATTTATTTCCATCTAATGTTAACTAGTTATAAATTTATTTATAAAGGTAGTTTGCAGCAAACAGAAGTATTATTTGTTTATTATTTGGTACAAGTTGATATATGTGAAGTAGGAAGAAGATATTTTAAAAGTTCTCTCAGTAATAGAACTTCTAAATTCATAAGGTCATAACATAGTAAATTATCTACCTATAAACACTTTGCCTTTATTGTAATAGGTGATGAACTTCTGCTTTATTACATTAAACACAAGCTGGTTGTGGGTAGGAGGATCAGGCACAGACTGGTTGTGGGTAGGAGGATCAGGCACAGACTGGTTGTGGGTAGGAGGATCAGGCACAGACTGGTTGTGAGTAGGAGGATCAGGCACAGACTGGTTGTGGGTAGGAGGATCAGGCACAGACTGGTTGTGGGTAGGAGGATCAGGCACAGACTGGTTGTGGGTAGGAGGATCAGGCACAGACTGGTTGTGGGTAGGAGGATCAGGCACAGACTGGTTGTGGGTAGAAGGATCAGGCACAGACTGGTTGTGGGTAGGAGGATCAGGCACAGACTGGTTGTGGGTAGGAGGATCAGGCACAGACTGGTTGTGGGTAGAAAGATCAGGCACAGACTGGTTGACATATTTATCATTATGCAAAGGATAATTGAATTTTGTTTGTAATATCTAACCAACATTGTCTCTCAGGTTCCAGAACTCTAAATTGATCGTTGAAAATATTTAAGGCCTAACAGTTTATTATATAAGTAGATCCTAAGTATAGACATTGTGAAAGAATTATATTAGTTAAAATTCTTATATCTCTTTTTTTAACCTTGTCAAAAAATGTTGTAACTGGTATTACAATAGTGCCATGTTTTTTTTTTTTTTTTTTTGCAATGTTCAGGGGAAAAGACGAAACCCATATTATGTCGTAGTGAGTTCTGGAAATGGAGAAAATCTAGTTTAATCCTGGGAAAGGGTGGATCGGTTCACTTCATTGTATCAAGAACCCTGAACCATCATCAAGGAACCCACCCACCATGAAGATAATTCTTGTCAATTATTTAAAGATTTATTTTGCAGAGTATTGTCTATTCAAAGGGATGCCTTAATATTAAGGGAAGGGCTCTTGATCCAAGGAATTGGAGCTACCATACCTGTCCTCATAAAACCTAATTACTTGTAATTTAATAGTTCCTACCAGTCCCTAGGCAATGTATAATACTTACGGGTATTTAGTGTCCCCCCGAATATTATATAACCATGTATAATGGTGAACAAAATGGCAGATTGTCGACATTAAGACAAAGCTTCATGTTGAAGAACAAGCCTTTATTGCGCTTATTTTTGTTCTGTGCACAAGTTTATCAAGTCATTCAGAGCTCACAGTTAACACACACACTCACGCGGGAGTAACTATCGTTTGCACTCGTGAATCTTTTGGCACATCAAAGCCATTACCAGGATCACCGAAAGTTGGCAGTGTCAATGAACAACCCGAGAAGTGATACACGAACTGTTCCCAATCAGAAAAGGGAGGTGAAGGATACAGTTACATAAAACTTGAATCAGTGCCACGAGAGAGAGACGAAGGCCGAAGGCCTAGTGTGGGTGTAGGTGGTAGCCACATCCCAATACCAGCAAATTCAACCAGAATAAGTGCGACCCAAGCCACAATAGAGCGAAAAACTAATGTCAAAGACCTGGGAGTGATCATGTCAGAGGATCTCACCTTCAAGGACCATAACACCGTAGCAATCGCATCTGCTAGAAAAATGACAGGATGGATAATGAGAAGTGTATACAGTGAATACAGTGAAAAAGAAACAGAATGGGAAGCAGGAGCCAAATCGTGAAGTACCGTGCAGCCGCAACTGAGCGGAATCCAGACTAAAAGTTTTGCCGGATGTAATGTACAAACGCCTTTTTGTGGTTGCATGAGGGATCTGGATCTGGCCCTGAATGACTGATAGCTGAAAGTCATTAACCCTGCTCTGGAGAACTGAATATCATACATATGCCCGCAATGCACAGCATATTAGGGGCTTTTGGCATGTACATCTCTTTTATACCTATGTATCATGTCTACCCAACTATGTATGATTGTACCATGTCTAAATAAAGTATTATTATTATTATTATTATAGAGCACTTAACACTTAGTAAGGGAGAGAAACTGGGAAGGGACTTAAGTGGGGGCACTACGAGGCACAGCACGCACGCAGGCGCTAAGGTCAGACAATATACACTAACGTGGTAAGTTTATTCAGTAAGTAAGTTTATTCAGGTATACACGAGTACAGTGCATAGGTTATCATACATACGTGTAGAGAACCTAGGATAACCCAAAAAGTCAAACAGCGTGACTTATTTTATTTAAATTAAGGTAGCGAGGATAAGAAGGCTAAAGCTGACAGTAACTTAACCTGCCAAAGATACTTGTAACCCAGCCGGAGGCTGTGGAGGATGGGCTCCTACGATAACGTGGACTGTATGTTACTTATCTTCTTTTATGAATCCAGAAAGTCAGCCATCCCCGACTCCACAAGGGAAACATCTATGGCCTCACTCTCCACAGGGCTGTAAGATAAACATCAAGGGATTATAATTATTGCCCCAAAAGGAGCGATGTCCATATTTCAGTCTTAGATGGACTGAAAGGCGTTTTACTCACTGGTTTGGACTAAAAAGTCCACGCATAACCGCCGTCCCTAGGTAAAAATTTAATGTTCTTGAATACAAGAACTGCGCA
Source organism: Cherax destructor (assembly GCA_009830355.1). Classification (NCBI taxonomy): domain Eukaryota; kingdom Metazoa; phylum Arthropoda; class Malacostraca; order Decapoda; family Parastacidae; genus Cherax; species Cherax destructor. Next base: position 16,597 of record WNWK01039454.1, read on the forward strand.
GTCCCCTGTTTTGACCAGAACATCAAATTCTTACCTTGCTCGTGTAACTTTGAGCGATGATGTTGGCTCCACCATATACGGCAAATGCTGTTTGATTGTAGAATGCCTGAAGAATCACCTCTTGTTTCGATGGAGTTCCTTGCGATTGTCTCTACGTTTCTCCTTTTGCAGTCTGGGAAACTGTGCACACTTCTGAATATACTGCAATGTTGATGTTATTCACTAAACGCGCTGGAACAGAGTTCTTATCTTATTTCCCGCGTAGTGGAGATTACAGGACCGCGTACGAGTAATGTCTATGTTGATTTACGTCGCCTCGCGCCGCATGACCCCTAGAGTCGTATGACCCGTTCTTGCGGTGGCCAGTTCAATCTGACCACTCGTGCTGCCTTTTGCAGTCTTGTGCAGCCATGTGGTGCCACGAGGTGCCTCGTGGTGCTGTGGTCAGCACAATTCTTGACACACTGTTGACAGTACATCTGGCTTGAATTAAATTGTTTATGCAGCCAGACGCGCCTCCTCTGGCCCTTTCCTAGGGGTGGAAAGGGTGAAGGCCCTAACAAGGGTAGTAGGGCATACCCTCCCCTTTTGGAGAATTTTCTCCACAGAGGCGGGCGGTAGTGACATCCAAGAGTCTGCTTATTTTGTTGGATGCACCATAGACATGTGGCTCCTCCTGCATGATAGAATGATGATAGATGGACTGACTGGTCTCAATCTCCCTGAGTCTTAACTCAATAAAATTCAGTTGAAGTTCTTTTCGTTTATTGTTCTCAAACTGCTAACTGACAAGCCAAGATTGTAATCTACCCCCTCTTTGAAAGCATAAAACTTCCAATTTATCAGTT
>WNWK01039455.1:0-17443 GCA_009830355.1 Cherax destructor
AATGAAAATCTAAAAATATAAAATTTTCTTATTTCATAAAATTTAAAATTAAATTTAAATGTAAAATTATTTTTACTAAATGATTCAGAAAATTTAAATTTAAAATATATAATAAAATTTTTTAGACTATTCTGAATTTTTAATTTCTTATTTTTAAATAATAGAAAATTTAAATATTGATTTATAGATTTTAAAATTTTTAAAAATATTAATATATAAAATCAAATTAAAACTATTTTAATCATTTACTAGTTTCAGTTTAAACTATTTCATAAATATATTGATAATTTAAAGAAAATTAAAATTTTTATTCAAAATTAACAGTAAATTTAAATAAAATAAGATTTTCAATTTTTTTTTTTTTTTTTTTTTTTTTTTTTTTTTTTTTTTTTTTTTTTTTTTTTTTTTTTTTTTTTTTTTTTTTTTTTTTTTTTTTTTTTTTTTTTTTTTTTTTTTTTTTTTTTTTTTTTTTTTTTTTTTTTTTTTTTTTTTTTTTTTTTTTTTTTTAGTTTTTAATGTATTTTTTAAAAAATATGAAATATTATATAAAAATTTGATTTTTATAGATTTTATGGGATTTTTAAAATATGTAAATAATTAAATTATAAAAACTATATTGATTTTATTCTTTAGTTAAGCATTTTAAGAATTTCTAAAAATATTTTTATAAAATTCTTGAGTAACTTCTAAAAGAAAATATAAATTTGTATTTTCCCTAAATTAATTTCAGAAAATTCAATTTAAAATGTGAAAATCTAAGATTTTAGCAATTTTCGAAAACATAAACCTTAAAATCAAATACAATAAAATATTTTAAATTTTCTGAGATTTAATTTTCATGTATTTTTGAAAATAATATAAATATTTAAATTAAATTGATTTTTATAGATTTTTAATGGGATTTTAAAAATATGTAAATAATTTTAAATATTAAAAATGCTATAAAACTTTTTTATTGAATTTTTGACGATTCAAGGATTTTAAGGATTTTCTGAAAAACTATTTTTAGATAAAATATACCTATGAGTAAGCTTTAAAAGAAAATCATAAAATTTTGTTACTTTTCCCATAAATTTCAATTCAGTAGAAATTATTTAAAAGTGTGAAAATTAAGTATTTTAGCTAAAAAGAGTTTCCAGAAAACCTCCCGTTAAACGTCGAAATATAATAAAACGTTTTACACATTTTCTGAGTTTTTCATGTATTTTTCGAAAAAAATGAAATATTCAAAATATTGATTTTTATAGATTTTATGGGATTTTAAAAATTAAATAATTAATAATATTAAAAACTATAAAACTTGATTTTTTGCATTTAATTAGCATTTCAAGTTTGAAAAACTTTTAGATAAAATATCCTATAACTCAAAACAAAATTTTCTTACTTTTCCCATAAATTTCAATTCGAAATTTATTTAAAAGTGAAAATAAGTTTTTAGCTAAAAGGTTGCCGAACATAAACTTAAAACTCAAATATCAAAAACGATTTTGACATTTCTGATTTTTAAGTTTCATGTATTTCGAAAATTATGAAATATTAAAAATTTGATTTTATGATTTAATGGGATTTTTTTCTGAGATTTTAATGTTTCATGTATTTTTCGAAAATAATATGAAATATTCTAAAAAATATTGATTTTTATAGATTTTTAATGGGATTTTTAAAAATATGTAAATAATTATAAATATTCAAAAATGCTATAAAACTTGATTTTATTGCATTTTTGACGATTTAAGATTTTCAAGAATTTTTGAAATATTTAGATAAAATAACTATGAGTAAGCTTCCAAAAAATCATAAATTTTGCTTACTTTTCCATAAATTTCAATAGTAGAAATTATTTAAAAGTGTGAAAATTAAGTATTTTAGCTAAATGATTTTCCAGAAAACACTCAACCGTCTAAAACGTCGAAATATGCAATAAAAACGATTTTGCACATTTCTGAGTTTTATGTTTCATGTATTTTCGAAAATAATATGAAATATTTAAAATTTGATTTTAGATTTTTAATGATTTAAAAATATGTAAATAATTAATATTAAATGCTATAAACTTGATTTTATTGCATTTTAGATTTAAGGCATTTTCGATTTTTGAAATATTTTAGATAAAATATACTATGAGTAAGCTTCTAAAAGAAAATCATAAAATTTGCTTACTTTTCCCATAAATTTCAATTCAGTGAAATTATTTAAATTGAAAATAAGTATTTTCTAAATGATTTTCAGAAAACACTCAACTCTAAAATCGAAATGCAATAAAACGATTTTAAATTTTTCTGAGTTTAATGTTTCATGTATTTCGAAATAATATGAAATATTTAAAATTTGATTTTATAGATTTTAATGGATTTTAAAAATATGTAAATAATTAATATTAAAAATGTATAAAACGATTTTATTGCATTTTGAGATTTAATTTTCAAGATTTTAAAATTTGTTTATATTTATGATTTAAATATGTAATATAAATCAAATCTATAACTTATTATTGATTTAGATAAGCATTCGTTCTGAAAGAAAATATTTGTTAATAAAATATCCTTTGAGTTTTAAGTTTTAAGTATTATAAATGTTTTCAGAAAAGCATCAACTAAATGAAATGCAATAAGATTTCACATTTTTCTAGTTTTAGTTTCATGTATTTATAATAAAATATTTAAAATTTGATTTATGATTTAAGGATTTAAATATGTATAATATATATTAAAATATAAAACTATTTTTTGCATTTAGAATTTTCTGAAAATTTTATAATAACCATGAATAAAAAAAATTAATTGCTTCTTTTCATATTTATGAGAAATATTAAAAGGAAAATAATTAGAAGATTTCAGAAAGCACTCAAACGCTTAAAAGTCGAAATATGCAATAAAATAGATTTTAAATTTCAGTTTAGTTTCAGTAGAAATTCAATTTAAAATGTGAAAATCTAAGTATTTTAGCTAAAAATGATTTTGCCAGAAAAGCACTCAAACTGCTCTAAAACGTCGAAATATGCAATAAAATACGATTTTAGCACATTTTTCTGAGATTTTAATGTTTCATGTATTTTTCGAAAATAATATGAAATATTTATAAATAATATTGATTTTTATAGATTTTTAATGGATTTTTAAAAAATATGTAAATAATTATATAAATATTAAAATGCTATAAAACTTGATTTTATTGCATTTTTTGACGATTTAAGGCATTTTCAAGGATTTTCTGAAAACTATTTTTTAGATAAAATATACCTATGAGTAAGCTTCCAAAGAAAATCATAAAATTTTGCTTACTTTTCCCATAAATTTCAATTTCAGTAGAAATTCTATTTAAAAGTGTGAAAATCTAAGTATTTTAGCTAAAAATGAGTTTTGCCAGAAAAGCACTCAAACCGCTCTAAAACGTCGAAATATGCAATAAAATACGATTTTAGCACATTTTCTGAGATTTTAATGTTTCATGTATTTTTCGAAAATAATATGAAATATTCTATAATATTTGATTTTTATAGATTTTTAATGGGATTTTTAAAATATGTAAATAATTATAAATATTAAAATGCTATAAAACGTTATTTTATTGATTTTGACGATTCAAGGCATTTTCAAGGATTTTCTGAAAAACTATTTTTTAGATAAAATATACCTATGAGTAAGCTTCCTAAAGAAAATCATAAAATTTTGCTACTTTTCCATAAATTTCAATTTAGTAGAAATTCTATTTAAAAGTGTGAAAATCTAAGTATTTTAGCTAAAAATGAGTTTTGCCAGAAAAGCACTCAAACCGTCAAAAACGTCGAAATATGCAATAAAATACGATTTTAGCACATTTTTCTGAGATTTTAATGTTTCATGTATTTTTCGAAAATAATATGAAATATTCATAAAAATATTGATTTTATAGATTTTTAATGGATTTTTTAAAATATGTAAATAATTATAAATATTCAAAAATGCTATAAAACTTATTTTATTGCATTTTTGACGATTTAAGGCATTTTCAAGATTTTCTGAAAAACTATTTTTTAGATAAAATATACCTATGAGTAAGCTTCCTAAAAGAAAATCATAAAATTTTGCTTACTTTTCCCATAAATTTCAATTGCAGTAGAAATTCTATTTAAAAGTGTGAAAATCTAAGTATTTTAGCTGAAAATGAATTTTGCCAGAAAAGCACTCAAACCGCTCTAAAACGTCGCAATATGCAATAAAATACGATTTTAGCACATTTTTCTGAGATTTTAATGTTTCATGTATTTTTCGAAAATAATATGAAATATTTATAAAATATTGATTTTTATAGATTTTTAATGGGATTTTTAAAAATATGTAAATAATTTATAAATATTCAAAATGCTATAAAACTTGATTTTATTGCATTTTTGTACGATTTAAGGCATTTTCAAGATTTTCTGAAAACTATTTTTTAGATAAAATATACCTATGAGTAAGCTTCCTAAAAGAAAATCATAAAATTTTGCTTACTTTTCCCATAAATTTCAATTCAGTAGAAATTCTATTTAAAAGTGTATAAAAATTAAGTATTTTAGCTAAAATGAATTTTCCAGAAAAGCACTCAAACCGTCTATAAAGTCGAAATATGAATAAAATACGATTTTAGCACATTTTTCTGAATTTTAATGTTTATGTATTTTCGAAAATAATATGAAATATTCTATAATAATATTGATTTTTATGATTTTTAAGGATTTTTTAAAAATATGTAAATAATTATAAATATTAAAATCTATAAAACTTGATTTTATTGCATTTTTGACGATTAAGCATTTTCAAGGATTTTCTGAAAAACTATTTTTAGATAAAATATACCTATGAGTAACTCTAAAAGAAAATCATAAAATTTTGCTTACTTTTCCTCAAAATTTCAATTTCAGTAGAAATTTATTTAAAAGTGTGAAAATTAAGTATTTTAGCTAAAATGATTTTGCCAGAAAAGCACTCAAACGTTAAAACGTCGAAATATGCAATAAAATACGATTTTAGCACATTTTCTGAGATTTTAATGTTTCATGTATTTTTCGAAAAATATGAAATATTCTAAATAATATTGATTTTTATAGATTTTTAATGGATTTTTAAAATATGTAAATAATTATAAATATTCAAAATGCTATAAAACTTGATTTTATTGATTTTGAGATTAAGCATTTTCAAGGATTTTCTGAAAACTATTTTTTTTTAGATAAAATATCCTATGAGTAACTCTAAAAGAAAATCATAAAATTTTGCTTACTTTTCCCATAAATTTCAATTTCGAGAAATTTATTTAAAAGTGAAAATTATATTTTAGCTAAAATGAGTTTTGCAGAAAGCACTAAACCGCTCTAAAACGTCGAAATATGCAATAAAATAGATTTTGACATTTTTCTGAGTTTTAATGTTTCATTATTTTCGAAAATAATATGAAATATTTTAAAATTTGATTTTTATAGATTTTTAATGATTTTTAAAATATGTAAATAATTAATAATATTAAAAATTATAAAACTTGATTTTATTGATTTTGACGATTTAGCATTTTCAGATTTTCTGAAAAATTTTTTAGATAAAATATACATAGTAAGCTTCTAAAAAAAATCATAAATTTTGCTTACTTTTCATAAATTTCAATTTCAGTAGAAATTTATTTAAAAGTGTGAAAATAAGTATTTTAGCTAAAATGAGTTTTGCCAGAAAAGCATCAAACTGCTCTAAACGTCGAAATATGCAATAAAATACGATTTTAGCACATTTTTCTGAGTTTTAATGTTTCATGTATTTTCGAAAATAATATGAAATATTTAAAAATATTGATTTTATAGATTTTTAATGATTTTTAAAAATATTAAAAATTATAATATTAAAGCTATAAACTATTTTATTGATTTTTACGATTTAAGGCATTTTCAAGAATTTTCTGAAAATATTTTTTATAAAATACCTATGAGTAAGCTTCCAAAGAAAATCATAAAATTTTGCTTACTTTTCCCATAAATTTCAATTGAGAAATTTATTTAAAAGTTGAAAATTAAGTATTTTAGCTAAAATGAGTTTTCCAGAAAAGCATCAAACGTCTAAAACGTGAAATATGCAATAAAATAGATTTTACACATTTTTCTGAGTTTAATTTTCATTATTTCAAAAATTAAATATTTATAATTTGATTTTATAGATTTTAATGGATTTTAAAAATATTAAATAATTATAATATTCAAAAATCTATAAAACTTATTTTATTGATTTTTGACGATTAAGGGATTTCAAGATTTTCTGAAAAATATTTTTTAGATAAAATATACCTATGAGTAAGCTTCTAAAGAAAATCATAAAATTTTTTACTTTTCCATATTTCAATTCGTAGAAATTATTTAAAAGTGTGAAAATTAAGTATTTTAGCTAAAAATGATTTTGCAGAAAACTAAACTTAAAACGTCGAAATATGCAATAAAATGATTTTAGACATTTTTTGAGATTTTAATGTTTCATGTATTTTTCGAAAATAATATGAAATATTTAAAATATTGATTTTATAGATTTTTAATGGGATTTTTAAAAATTATAATTTAAATATTAAAATGTAAATATTTTTTGATTTTTGAGATTTAAGGCATTTTCAAGATTTCTGAAAACTATTTTAGATAAAATATACCTATGAGTAAGCTTCCTAAAAGAAAATCATAAAATTTGTACTTTCCATAATTTCAATTGCAGAATTTATTTAAAAGGTGAAAACATTTAGCTAAATGATTTCCAGAAAAGCACTAAACGTTAAACGTCAAATATGCAATAAAAACGATTTTACACATTTTTTGAGTTTATGTTTCATGTATTTCGAAAATATAGAAATATTCTAAAAATATTGATTTTTATAATTTTAATGGATTTTTTAAAATATGTAAATAATTAATATATTCAAAATGCTATAAAACTGATTTTATTGCATTTTTGAGATTTAAGGCATTTTCAAGGATTTTCTGAAAACTATTTTTAGATAAAATATACCTATGAGTAAGCTTCCTAAAAGAAAATCATAAAATTTTGCTTACTTTTCCCATAAATTTCAATTTAGAAATTCTATTTAAAAGTGAAAATTAAGTATTTTAGCTAAAAATGAGTTTTGCCAGAAAAGCACTAAACCTCTAAAACGTCGAAATATGCAATAAAAACGATTTTAGCACATTTTTCTGAGTTTTAATGTTTCATGTATTTTCGAAATAATATGAAATATTTATAAAATTTGATTTTTATAGATTTTAATGGGATTTTTAAAATATGTAAATAATTAATAATATTAAAATGCTATAAACTTGATTTTATTGCATTTTTGACGATTTAAATTTTCAAGATTTTCTGAAAAATATTTTTTAGATAAAATATACCTATGAGTAAGCTTCCTAAAAGAAAATCATAAAATTTTGCTTACTTTTCCATAAATTTCAATTCAGTAGAAATTTAATTTAAAAGTGTGAAATAGATTTTAGCTAAAATGATTTTGCCAGAAAACACTCAAACCTCTAAAACGTCGAAATATGCAATAAAATACGATTTTAGACATTTTCTGAGATTTTTAATGTTTCATGTATTTTCGAAATAATATGAAATATTCTAAAAATATTGATTTTTATAGATTTAATGATTTTAAAATATAAATAATTATAATATAAAATGCTATAAACTTGATTTTATTGCATTTTTGACGATTTAAGCATTTTAAGATTTTGAAAATATTTTTAGTAAAATATACCTATGAGTAAGCTTCCAAAAGAAAATCATAAAATTTTGCTTACTTTCCCATAAATTTCAATTGCAGAGAAATTTATTTAAAAGTGTGAAAATTATTTTAGCTAAAAATGATTTTCCAGAAAAGCACTCAAACGTCTTAAAACGTCGAAATATGCAATAAAATACGATTTTAGCACATTTTTCTGAGCTTTTAATGTTTCATGTATTTTCGAAAATAATATGAAATATTCTAAAAATATTGATTTTATAGATTTTTAATGGATTTTTAAAAATATGTAAATAATATAAATATTAAAATGCTATAAAACTTGATTTTATTGATTTTTAGATTTAAGATTTCAAGATTTTCTGAAAACTATTTTAGATAAAATATACCTGGAGTAAGCTTCCAAAAGAAAATCATAAAATTTTGTTACTTTTCCCATAAATTTCAATTGAGAAATTTATTTAAAAGTGGAAAATTGATTTTAGCTAAAAATGAGTTTTGCCAGAAAAGCACTCAAACCCTAAACGTCGAAATATGCAATAAAATACGATTTTAGCACATTTTTCTAGTTTTTAATGTTTCATGTATTTTCGAAAATAATATGAAATATTAAATTAATATTGATTTTTATAGATTTTTAATGGGATTTTTAAAAATATTAAATAATTTATATATATTCAAAATGCTATAAACTGATTTTATTGCATTTTTGAGATTTAAGGCATTTTCAAGGATTTTTGAAAAACTATTTTTTAGATAAAATATACCTATGAGTAAGCTTCCTAAAAGAAAATCATAAAATTTTGCTTACTTTTCCCATAAATTTCAATTGCAGTAGAAATTCTATTTAAAAGTGTGAAAATCTAAGTATTTTATGTGAAAATGAGTTTTGCAGAAAAGCACTCAAACTGCTCTAAAACGTCGAAATATGCAATAAAAACGATTTTAGCACATTTTTCTGAGCTTTTTAATGTTTCATGTATTTTTCGAAAATAATATGAAATATTATATAAAATATTTGATTTTTATAGATTTTTAATGGATTTTTAAAAATATGTAAATAATTAATATATATTCAAAAATGCTATAAAACTTGATTTTATTGCATTTTTGACGATTTAAGCATTTTCAAGATTTTCTGAAAACTATTTTTTAGATAAAATATACCTATGAGTAAGCTTCCTAAAAGAAAATCATAAAATTTTGCTTACTTTTCCCATAAATTTCAATTGTAGTAGAAATTTATTTAAAAGTGTGAAAATCTAAGATTTTAGCTGAAAATGAGTTTTGCCAGAAAAGCACTCAAACCGCTCTAAAACGTCGAAATATGCAAAAAACGATTTTTAGCACATTTTTCTGAGCTTTTTAATGTTTCATGTATTTTTCGAAAATAATATGAAATATTTATAAAAATATTGATTTTTATAGATTTTTAATGGATTTTAAAAAATATGTAAATAATAATAATATTCAAAAATGCTATAAAACTTGATTTTATTGCATTTTTGACGATTTAAGGCATTTTCAAGAATTTTCTGAAAAATATTTTTAGATAAAATATACCTATGAGTAAGCTTCCTAAAAGAAAATCATAAAATTTTGCTTACTTTTCCCAAATTATAAATTTCAATTGAGTAGAAATTCATTTAAAAGTGTGAAAATCTAAGTATTTTAGCTAAAAATGAGTTTTGCCAGAAAAGCACTAAACCGCTCTAAAACGTCGAAATATGCAATAAAATACGATTTTAGCACATTTTTCTGAGTTTTTAATGTTTCATGTTTTCGAAAATAATATGAAATATTCTATAAAAATATTGATTTTTATAGATTTTAATGGATTTTTAAAAATATGTAAATAATTATAAATTCAAAATGCTATAAACTTGATTTTATTGATTTTTTGACGATTTAAGGCATTTTCAAGGATTTTCTGAAAAAATTTTTAGATAAATATACCTATGAGTAAGCTTCCTAAAAGAAAATCATAAAATTTGCTTACTTTTCCCATAAATTTCAATTGCAGTAGAAATTCTATTTAAAAGTGTGAAAATCTAAGTATTTAGCTGAAAATGAGTTTTGCCAGAAAAGCACTCAAACTGTTCTAAAACGTCGAAATATGCAATAAATACGATTTTAGCACATTTTTCTGAGCTTTTAATGTTTCATGTATTTTTCGAAAATAATATGAAATATTATAAAAATATTGATTTTTATAGATTTTTAATAGGATTTTTAAAAATATGTAAATAATTAATAAATATTAAAAATGCTATAAAACTTGATTTTATTGCATTTTTGACGATTTAAGGCATTTTCAAGGATTTTCTGAAAACATATTTTTTTAAAAAATATACCTATGAGTAAGCTTCCTAAAAGAAAATCATAAAATTTTGCTTACTTTTCCCATAAATTTCAATTGCAGTAGAAATTCATTTAAAAGTGTGAAAACCTAAGTATTTTAGCTAAAATGATTTTGCCAGAAAAGCACTCAAACTGCTCTAAACGTCGAAATATGCAATAAAATACGATTTTAGCACATTTTTCTGAGCTTTTTAATGTTTCATGTATTTTTCGAAAATAATATGAAATATTATAAAAATATTGATTTTTATAGATTTTTAATGGGATTTTTAAAAATATGTAAATAATTTATAATATTAAAATGCTATAAAACTGATTTTATTGCATTTTTTGACGATTTAAGGCATTTTCAAGATTTTCTGAAAAACTATTTTTTAGATAAAATATACCTATGAGTAAGCTTCCTAAAAGAAAATCATAAAATTTTGCTTACTTTTCCCATAAATTTCAATTGGTAGAAATTTATTTAAAAGTGTGAAAATCTAAGATTTTAGCTAAAAATGAGTTTTGCCAGAAAAGCACTTCAAACCGCTCTAAAACGTCGAAATATGAATAAAATACGATTTACACATTTTCTGAGCTTTTTAATGTTTCATGTATTTTTCGAAAATAATATGAAATATTCTATAAAAATATTGATTTTATAGATTTTTAATGGATTTTTAAAAATATGTAAATAATTAAATATTAAAAAATGCTATAAAACTTGATTTATTGCATTTTGACGATTTAAGCATTTTCAAGATTTTCTGAAAACTATTTTTAGATAAAATATACCTATGAGTAAGCTTCCTAAAAGAAAATCATAAAATTTTGCTTACTTTTCCCATAAATTTCATTGCAGTAGAAATTCTATTTAAAAGGGGAAAATTCAAGTATTTTAGCTGAAAATGAATTTTGCCAGAAAAGCACTCAAACTGCTCTAAACGTCGAAATATGCAATAAAATACGATTTTAGCACATTTTTCTGAGCTTTTAATGTTTCATGTATTTTTCGAAAATAATATGAAATATTCTATAAAAATATTGATTTTTATAGATTTTTAATGGGATTTTTTAAAATATGTAAATAATTAATAAATATTCAAAAATGCTATAAAACTTGATTTTATTGCATTTTGAGATTTAAGGATTTTCAAGATTTTCTGAAAACTATTTTTTAGATAAATATACCTGAGTAGTTCAGAACTAAAATTTCTTCTTTCCATAAATTTCAATTAGTAGAAATTATTTAAAAGTGTGAAAATTAAGTATTTTAGCTAAAAATGAGTTTTGCCAGAAAAGCACTCAAACCTGCTCTAAAACGTCGAAATATGCAATAAAATACGATTTTAGCACATTTTTCTGAGATTTTTAATGTTTCATGTATTTTTCGAAAATAATATGAAATATTTAAATTAATATTGATTTTTATAGATTTTTAATGGGATTTTTTAAAATATGTAAATAATTATAAATATTCAAAATGCTATAAACTTGATTTTATTGCATTTTGACGATTTAAGGCATTTTCAAGGATTTTCGAAAACTATTTTTTAGATAAAATATACCTATGAGTAAGCTCCTAAAAGAAAATCATAAAATTTGCTTACTTTTCCCATAAATTTCAATTCAGTAGAAATTATTTAAAAGTGTGAAAATCTAAGTATTTTAGCTAAAATGAGTTTTGCCAGAAAAGCACTCAAACTGCTCTAAAACGTCGAAATATGCAATAAATAGATTTTAGCACATTTTTCTGAGCTTTTAATGTTTCATGTATTTTTCGAAAATAATATGAAATATTTATAATATAATGATTGATTTTTATAGATTTTAATGGATTTTTAAAATATTAAATAATTTATAATATTCAAAAATGCTATAAAACTTGATTTTATTGATTTTGACGATTTAAGGCATTTTCAAGATTTTCTGAAAACTATTTTTTAGATAAAATATACCTATGAGTAAGCTTCCTAAAAGAAAATCATAAAATTTTGCTTACTTTTCCCATAAATTTCAATTCAGTAGAAATTTATTTAAAAGTGAAAATCTAGTATTTTAGCTAAAAATGAATTTTGCCAGAAAAGCACTCAAACCGTCTAAAACGTCGAAATATGCAATAAAATACGATTTTAGCACATTTTTCTGAGATTTTAATGTTTCATGTATTTTCGAAAATAATATGAAATATTCTATAAAAATATTGATTTTTATAGATTTTTAATGGATTTTAAAATATGTAAATAATTATAATATTCAAAATGCTATAAACTTGATTTTATTGCATTTTTGACGATTTAATGCATTTTCAAGATTTTCTGAAAATATTTTTTAGATAAAATATACCTATGAGTAAGCTTCCTAAAAGAAAATCATAAAATTTTGCTTACTTTTCCCATAAATTTCAATTGCAGTAAATTTATTTAAAAGTGTGAAAATCTAAGTATTTTAGCTGAAAAATGAGTTTTGCCAGAAAAGCACTCAAACTGCTCTAAAACGTCGAAATATGCAATAAAATACGATTTTAGCACATTTTTCTGAGCTTTTTAATGTTTCATGTATTTTTCGAAAATAATATGAAATATTCTATAATAATATTGATTTTTATAGATTTTTAATGGGATTTTTTAAAAATATGTAAATAATTTATAATATTCAAAAATGCTATAAAACTTGATTTTATTGCATTTTTTGACGATTTAAGGTATTTTCAAGGATTTTCTGAAAACTATTTTTTTAGATAAAATATACCTATGAGTAAGCTTCCTAAAAGAAAATCATAAAATTTTGCTTACTTTTCCCATAAATTTCAATTGCAGTAGAAATTCTATTTAAAAGTGTGAAAATGTAAGTATTTTAGCTAAAAATGAGTTTTGCAGAAAAGCACTTTAAACCGCTTAAAACGTCGAAATATGCAAAAAAATACGATTTTAGCACATTTTTCTGAGATTTTTAATGTTTCATGTATTTTTCGAAAATAATATGAAATATTCTATAAAAATATTGATTTTTATAGATTTTAATGGATTTTTTAAAATATGTAAATAATTTATAAATATTCAAAATGCTATAAAACGTTATTTTATTGCATTTTTTGACGATTCAAGGCATTTTCAAGGATTTTCTGAAAAACTATTTTTTTAGATAAAATATACCTATGAGTAAGCTTCCTAAAAGAAAATCATAAAATTTTGCTTACTTTTCCCATAAATTTCAATTGCAGTAGAAATTCTATTTAAAAGTGTGAAAATGTAAGTATTTTAGCTAAAAAATGAGTTTTGCAGAAAACACTCAAACCGCTCTAAAACGTCGAAATATGCAATAAAATACGATTTTAGCACATTTTTCTGAGATTTTTAATGTTTCATGTATTTTTCGAAAATAATATGAAATATTCTAAATTAATATTGATTTTTATAGATTTTTAATGGGATTTTTTAAAAATATGTAAATAATTTATAAATATTCAAAAATGCTATAAAACTTGATTTTATTGCATTTTTTGACGATTTAAGGCATTTTCAGGATTTTCTGAAAACTATTTTTTTAGATAAAATATACCTATGAGTAAGTTCCTAAAAGAAAATCATAAAATTTTGCTTACTTTTCCCATAAATTTCAATTTCAGTAGAAATTTAATTTAAAAGTGTGAAAATTAGATTTTTAGCTAAAAATGAGTTTTGCCAGAAAAGCACTCAAACCGCTCTAAAACGTCGAAATATGCAATAAAAACGATTTTAGCACATTTTTCTGAGCTTTTAATGTTTCATGTATTTTTCGAAAATAATATGAAATATTCTATAAAAATATTGATTTTTATAGATTTTAATGGATTTTTAAAAATATGTAAATAATTAATATATTCAAAAATGCTATAAAACTTATTTTATTGCATTTTTTGACGATTTAAGGCATTTTCAAGATTTTCTGAAAATATTTTTAGATAAAATATACCATGAGTAAGCTTCCAAAAGAAAATCATAAAATTTTGCTTACTTTTCCCATAAATTTCAATTCAGTAGAAATTCATTTAAAAGTGTGAAAATTAAGTATTTTAGCTAAAATGATTTTGCCAGAAAAGCACTCAAACCGTCTCTAAAACGTCGAAATATGCAATAAAATACGATTTTAAGCACATTTTTCTGAGATTTTTAATGTTTCATGTATTTTTCGAAAATAATATGAAATATTCTAAATAATATTGATTTTTATAGATTTTTAATGGGATTTTTAAAATATGTAATAATTATAATATTCAAAAATGCTATAAAACTTGATTTTATTGATTTTTGAGATTAAGGCATTTTCAAGGATTTTCTGAAAAACTATTTTTTAGATAAAATATACCTATGAGTAAGCTTCCTAAAAGAAAATCATAAAATTTTGCTTACTTTTCCCATAAATTTCAATTGCAGTAGAAATTCTATTTAAAAGTGTGAAAATCTAAGTATTTTAGCTAAAAATGAGTTTTGCCAGAAAAGCACTAAACCTTAAACGTCGAAATATGCAATAAAATACGATTTTAGCACATTTTTCTGAGCTTTTAATGTTTCATGTATTTTTCGAAATAATATGAAATTAAATTAATATTGATTTTTATAGATTTTTAATGGATTTTAAAATATGTAAATAATTTTATAAATTTCAAAATGCTATAAAATTATTTATGATTTTGAGATTTAGATTTTAAGATTCAAAAACGTCGAATATGCAAAATAAATTCAGTTAGTTATGTATTTGAAAAAATAAAATATAAAAATTATTTAGATTTTATGATTTAAAATATATTATTAAATAAATATTTTTGATTTAGCTAGTTAAAATTTTTAAAATATACAGTCCAAAGAATAAATTTTATTCATAAATTCAGAAATATAAGTGAAAAATTCTAATGATTCAAAAAAACTTAATATAAAATGATTATTTGTTTAGTTGATTTAATAATAAAATATTAAATTGATTTAGATTTTAAGTTTAAATGAAAATAATATATTATTTTGATGATAGATTTTCAGATTTTCTAAAATTTTAATATACCTAAGTCCTAAGAAAATCAATTTATTCATAATTTCATTTATAATAATTTTGCCAAAAAGCACTAAACCTAAAATGAATACAAAAAAAGATTTTAAATTTTCTGAGTTTAATTCATGTATTTCGAAAATATAAATATTATAAATTTGATTTTAT
Source organism: Cherax destructor (assembly GCA_009830355.1). NCBI lineage: Eukaryota > Metazoa > Arthropoda > Malacostraca > Decapoda > Parastacidae > Cherax > Cherax destructor. The sequence continues at coordinate 15,250 of WNWK01039455.1, forward strand.
AGATTTTATGATTTAAAATAGTAATAATTATATATTTAACTATTTTATTGATGATTAGATTAGATTAAATATTTTAATAATATACCGAGGTCTAAAAGAAAATATAAAATTTGCTTACTTTTCCCATAAATTTCATTAGAAATTATTTAAATGAAAATAGTATTTTAGCTAAATGATTTCCAGAAAACTAACCGTTAAGTCGAATATGCAAAAAAGATTGCAATTTCTAGTTTTTTGTTTCATGTATTTCGAAAATAATAGAAAATTTATAAAAATTTGATTTAGATTAATGATTTAAATATTAATAAATATAAATCTTAAACTATTTTATTTTAATAGTTTCAGATTTGAAATATTTTGAAAATACCGAGTGTTTAAAATCATAAATTGCTTATTCCATACATCAGAAATATTAAAAGTATTAAAAATTTGAACACTAACCTTAAAAGTCGATATAAAATCGATTAAATTTCAGTTTATATTTGAATATTGAATATCAAATTATTTTATAGATTTTAGATTTAAATGTAATATTAAAAATATAATTTTTGTTTACATTGGTTTAGATTTAAAATTTGATAAATATGATTCAAAAATAATTATTTCAATAGAAATTATAATTATAAATGTTCAGAAACTAACTAACGTGAAAATGCATAATGATTAAATTTCAGTTTATTATGTATTTCGAATAATATAATATAAATTATTAGATTTTGATTTAAATAAAATAAATTATGATTTTGCCAGAAAAGCACTCAAACCGCTCTAAAACGTCGAATATGCAATAAAATACGATTTTAGCACATTTTTCTGTTTTAATGTTTCATGTATTTTTCGAAAATATAGAAATATTCTATAAAAATATTGATTTTTATAGATTTTTAATGGATTTTTAAAATATGTAAATAATTATAAATATTCAAAATGCTATAAAACTTGATTTTATTGCATTTTTGACGATTTAAGGCATTTTCAAGGATTTTCTGAAAAACTATTTTTTAGATAAAATATACCTATGAGTAAGCTTCCTAAAAGAAAATCATAAAATTTTGCTTACTTTTCCCATAAATTTCAATTGCAGTAGAAATTTATTTAAAAGTGTGAAAATCTAAGTATTTTAGCTAAAAATGAGTTTTGCCAGAAAAGCACTAAACTGCTCTAAAACGTCGAAATATGCAATAAAATACGATTTTAGCACATTTTTCTGAGTTTTAATGTTTCATGTATTTTTGAAAATAATATGAAATATTCTATAAAATATTGATTTTTATAGATTTTTAATGGATTTTAAAAATATGTAAATAATTATAAATATTAAAAATGCTATAAAACTTGATTTTATTGCATTTTTGACGATTTAAGCATTTTCAAGGATTTTCTGAAAACTATTTTTTAGATAAAATATACCTATGAGTAAGCTTCCAAAAGAAAATCATAAAATTTTGCTTACTTTTCCCATAAATTTCAATTTCAGTAGAAATTATTTAAAAGTGTGAAAATCTAAGTATTTTAGCTAAAATGAGTTTTGCCAGAAAAGCACTCAAACTGCTCTAAACGTCGAAATATGCAATAAAATACGATTTTAGCACATTTTTCTGAGATTTTAATGTTTCATGTATTTTCGAAAATAATATGAAATATTCTAAATTAATATTGATTTTTATAGATTTTTAATGGATTTTTAAAAATATGTAAATAATTTATATATTCAAAAATGCTATAAACTTATTTTATTGCATTTTAATGATTAAGCATTTTCAAGGATTTTCTGAAAATATTTTAGATAAAATATACCTATGAGTAAGCTTCCTAAAAGAAAATCATAAAATTTTGCTTACTTTTCCATAAATTTCAATTGCAGTAGAAATTCTATTTAAAAGTGTGAAAATCTAAGTATTTTAGCTGAAAATGAGTTTTGCCAGAAAAGCACTAAACGTTAAAACGTCGAAATATGCAATAAAAACGATTTTAGCACATTTTTCTGAGTTTTTAATGTTTCATGTATTTTTCGAAAATAATATGAAATATTATATAAAAATGTTGATTTTTATAGATTTTAATGGGATTTTTTAAAAATATGTAAATAATTATAATATTCAAAATGCTATAAAACTTGATTTTATTGCATTTTTGACGATTTAAGGCATTTTCAAGAATTTTCTGAAAAACTATTTTTTAGATAAAATATACC
>WNWK01039456.1:0-17443 GCA_009830355.1 Cherax destructor
CATCTGCCCATCTTCCCAGTTATTCCTTTTGCATGCATTTTGTGTGTAATTACCCTGTGATCATACTTACAAGGCTTTACAAAATCAGTGTATATCGAAATCGTCCAGCAGTCGCGAATGGCCGGAGCGACCAGTTTTGAGCTCATGTTGACATGGGTTGTGCAACTGCTGCGATTCCATGCTATTGGTCTGTAGCTTTTTGTCATTGCTTTACTGTCATCTTTGTGAAGCGAGGTAATATCAGTGGTTTTTAATGACTGTGGGATATCTCCAGTGAATTGGCTTCTTTTCCATAGAATATTTAAGGTACGTGATAGGGTCTCTTGTATACCTTTGATATACCTGTGAAGAGTTTCGAGAGTTTCTCTACTCTCTGAGCCCGGCCATGGGCCAGGCTCGTCTGTTGCTTGCCTGGTCAATCAGGCTGTTGCTGCTGGAGGCCCGCTGCCCCACATATCCGTCACAGCCTGGTTGATCTGGCACCTGGTGAAGATACTTGTCCAGTTTCCTCTTGAAGGCTTCTACACTTGTTCCAGCCGTGTTTCAGATATCTTCTGGTAAGATCTTGAATAGTCTGGGACCCCGGATGTTGATACAGTGCTCCCTTATTTTCCCCACCGCACCCCTGCTCCTCACTGGGTTTATTTTACACTTCTTCCCATATCTCTCACTCCAGTATGTTGTTATGGCAGTGTGCAGATTTGGTACCAGGCCCTCGAGTACTTTCCAGGTATATATTATCATGTATCTCTCTCTCCTCCGCTCCAGTGAGTACATGTTCAAGACTTGAAGGCGTTCCCAATAATTTAGATGTTTCACTGGCTCAATGTGAGCCGTAAACGATCTCTGTATTTGTTCGAGCTCTGATATTTCTCCTCCTTTGAACGGGGCCGTCAGCACTGAGCAATATTCTAAGTGAGGGAGCACTAGCGGTTTGAAGAGTGTCACCATCAGCATTATTTCCCTTGTTTTGAAAGTTCTCAATACCCACCCCGTCATCTTCCTGGCTGTTGTGATCTTTGTCTTGTTATGGTCTTTAAAAGAAAGATCAGCTGACATAATTATTCCCAAGTCCTTTACGTGTTCCTTTCGTTCTATTTGGTGACCCTCTTGAGCTTTGTATATAGTGTAATTCTTGATGAACATCGAATTCCACGAGTATGGGCCTGGGGCGGAATGCATGGACATATAATCAATGACTTCGAGGTCAAGTGGGCTTAGAGTTATATCAGAGATTTGGGAGATGTCTGCAGTATTTTTTGTCACTGAATTGTGGCTCACTGTCACCGATTAGTGGCTCACTGAAGACTGAGTCGTAATGGGATTTAAGTATTTTACTCAATTCTTTGTTGTCGTCGGTGTATGTCTCATCTCTTGTAATCAAAAGCCCGACACTAGATGTTGTTTTTTGACCTGGATTTTGCATATGAGAAGTAATCTGAATACATACCTCTCAATTTCACTAATGGCTTTTAGCTCCCTCTGTCTCTCCTGAACTCTGTATGATGCATTTAGTTTGAGATTAGCGTTTCCTAATTATCTAGCCAGAGTCACTTTTCGTTCTTCAATGAAGAGCTCTGTAATTCGCCGTGTTCTCCTACAGAGGGCACACCTCTCTCTCTTTTCAACCAGCACTTTCTCCTCCTTTGTAACGGTATATGTCTGGATCATACTTCCAGTGCCAGTGAGCTCATTCTCACAATACTGGTTTAGGTCATCGTTTATCATATTGTCTTCCCAACGTATTTCAGGAAATACACGATTCATTAGCTTCCAGTTGATGTCCTTATTTATAAAGTTTTATTTGTTGAGCATACCACCTTCATGGTCAAGATTGTTTTGCTGATTATGACCATTAAACATGCATGTCCGAAATTCTTTTAAATATTGGTACTGAGCCAGGTCTTCATTATTAGTGAATATAAGGCCTTAGGTATTTTCTAGTTTCGTCGGTTCTGCTATATGCTGGCATAAGGAGAATTTGTCGCAGAGTCTTAGTAGTTCCGTTGTAGAAGACTGTTCATCTAATCTAGCTCCTGGGTTCCTTTCTCCTATTACAGTCGTTGTTACATTCTTCCATTTTAGATGTCTTAAACTGTAGTCTCCCAGCAATAGCATATTTGGGGCTGGGTTTGGTAGGTCTTCAAGACAGTGCTCATTTTTTAATAGTCGTTTTTTGAACTGTTGGTAAGTTGCATCTGGTGGTAGATACACAGTTATAATACTAAGATTTACTTTTCCAATTATAACCACCGAAGCTTCAACCACATCATTCGTGGTATTAAGTCATTAATTGATTTTCACCCCCATTTGTATTATTATTGTTTAAGTAATGTTATTCTTCACCTCTACACTCCATTACTGCCACCAGCAGCATCCCCACACATCACCCCACGCAACCATCAGTACCAACCCCACACATCACCCCACGCTACCATCAGTACCAACCCCACACATCACCCTCGCCGCCGCCGTCGCCGCCGTCGCCGCCGCCGCCGCCGCCGCCGCCGCCGCTAGTAGTATCAGCCCTCAGCTCACCGACTTAATAGCTCCGCCAGCGGCCGGTTACACAATACGCAGACTTAATTAACCTTTTCAGAGAGTAATGGCCTCACTCAATGGTATTTCCGTCACTATACTGAGCACACTACATCCAACCATGCACTACGCACTATACCAAACACATTCACACAACACCAGAATAAATCAAAATATATATATCTCGTGCCGAATAGGTAAAACTTGCGCTTTTGGCTTAAATAGCACCACTCTTCTTGCCGAATAAGGCAAGCGAAAATTTGTGTATGCAATAATTTCGCAAAAATCATTCTGAACCTAACGATAAAAATATATTTCATTGTGTTTGTTTATTATAAAATTATTGTAAACTTATCTAAAATATATTTAGTTGGATTAGGCTAAATTAAATTTGCGGTTGTTATAATAAGGTTAGGTAAGTTTCCTAAGGTTCTTTTGGTACAAAATTATTAATTTTTACAATAACGTAAATGAAAAAAATATATCTTTAAACATATAAGAGGAAATTTTAGAAAGGACTTAATTTTAAATGAGTTCTTGCTAATTGACCAATTTTACCTCTCTCTCTCTCTCTCTCTCTATATATATATATATATATATATATATATATATATATATATATATATATATATATATATATATATATATTCAAACATAGCATTCAACCAAGCTGTTGCTGTATGCTGCTTTCTGACCCACATATTCATCACACACTCCTAGATTTAGTACTTGGTGAAGGTACAGATTCAGTTTAGTTTTCAAAACTATACTTTTGATAAAATTTCTGATATTTAAGTCCAGGGATGTTGACTCAATGTTATTGTGTCAGTTATAATCCTGCTTTTCACGGGGTCTGTTTTTTAGACTTCCATATCTCTGACTCCAGTACGTTGTTATAGTAGTGTGTAGATTTGGAACTAGACCATCAAGTACCTTGCATGCATATATTATCAGGTATCTCTCATTTTCTCACAAAGGAATATATTCCATGCACTTTCAGGTTTTCCCAATAGTCTAAATGCTTCATTGGCTCTATGCTTACAGTAAACCACCTCTGATTTCTCTCCTACCTTGAACGTAACCATTAACAACGAACATTCTGCAATATTCTAACAATTGACATTATTTCTCTTGTTTTAAAAGTTTTTATTATCCATCCTGTTATTTGCTTTATCATTATTATACTCAGATCTTTTACATGTAACTTTCGTTGTGTGAGACGATCCTTGTTGCGTTTTGTTCTCACGAGTTCTTTCTGAACTATTCATTCCATTACTGAGAAGTTGAAATTTGTTTTCAATGAACATCATCTTTTTCTCTTGCTCTCTGGAAGACTTTCTTAATATCTGTTTGAAATTTTCCCGTATCTTCTGATACAAAGATGTAGGTAATATTCTTCTGTCTGTCTGTTATGAAGATGAAAAACAGTAAAGGCTCCAAGACCATGCCTCGGGGAACTGAACATTTTATATTGTTAAGGCTACATTTTGCTTTCTTTGATACTATTTTGTGTATTCTATTCATTAGAAAATTATCTATTTTCCTACTTTTCCTATTATACCTATTGAGTTTATGGACTATTACCTAATGACTGCATTAATCAAATTCTTACGCAAAGTCTGTGTTGACCACCTCTGCCTTTGTTTGTTCTGTTTTCCAACGCCTCTATATTTTTATGATTTAGTAACTGTAACAAGGATGATTTTTATCCTCTAAATCCATGCTGACTATTAGTTGTGTAGGTCATACTTTTCCATAGAATCTGTGATTTGTCGTCTCATCACTCTTCCAAACACATTTATGATATGTGATGCTAGTACTACTGATCTGTAATTGTTGGCCAGAGATCTATTGCTTCTTTTGTACAAATGAGCTTTATATGAACTTTTTAACGCCTCTGGGATTTCACCTACATCTAATACTTTCTGCAAAGAATATTAAGTGCTCGTGCTAGTGGTACTCTGCTCTTTATTGTAGATAACGAGTTCCGTCAATCCGGTCCGGGTGCTACTTGCGAATTCCAGGTTATTTGTGTTCATGTTAGATGTGTTGGGTTTGCTCGGGTAATGAAGAAACTACCTGGATCATAAACCCTTTTTTATTTAGTGGTTTGCTGAACAATGACTCATGCTGTTCTTTCAAAATATCCCTCATTAATTTTTCGTCGTCAGTGTGCGAACTTATGAGTAGTGGGCCGTTTCTCAAGATCATTTTTTACTTTGGTTTTGCATGTGTAAAATATATACGGCTTTATCGTTCATCTTTGTAGTTGTCATGAATATTTGAGTTTCTGCTCTGCATCATTAACCTCTCGATGTATATTCTATTTGTTGTGACATATTTCTAAACAATTCATTATCCATTTTTCTTCTATAGATTCCTGAATGTCATCTTTTACTATTTGATATCACTGTACGCTCTCTCAGCGGAACAAGTTTTACACAGACCTTGTATGCTGAGGGTGAGGGGTATGTTGAGGGTGAGGGGTATGTTGAGGGTGAGGGGTATGTTGAGGGTATAGGTTTCTCAAGACTCCTTCCCAGGGTATGTCTGGTAGCTTTGTTTATTTTGTCCCGCTCAGTTATCTGATTTTTGAAGTAAAGTTTACTGACCATCCTTCTCGTTGGTATTTCTCAGGATTTCTATCCATGGAATCATGTTTATTTGTGTTCTTCAATGATGTTGCGATCGGAGTATATTGAATTTGAGAGTAAATCTCTGATTTGTTTTGTCTTTGTTCGTAACGATCATGACTTACGTATTTTCTTTTCCAATAAGTTTTCTTATCTGTTGTTGAAAGAAAACATTTCACAAAACCCTACTAGCTCTCTAGTATTATGTCTGTTAGGCTAACATCCTAGCAGGTGCTATATCTGGAACGATGCTGTTGTTTACCATTTTTCATTTAACATTTGGGAGGTTGAAATATCCAAGGAGAATAGCATTTAGTGTAGGATTTCAAAGGCTTTCATGGCAGCTGTCTTCCTTATCTGTTTCGTAAAATTCCTCTGCCGTTGCTGACGGTGGTTTAGATACAATGGTAATTACCAGAATCTTGTTCACTATACGAGTAATATCCAATGCTTCTAGACGACTAAGCACACTTGCATTAGTTGCTTATCTTAATATTGAAACGTTTCGCCCGTACAGTAGGCTTCTTCAGTCGAATACAGAGGAAACAGCACAAGCAGTGGAAAGGTAAAGCTGTGATTAGTCCATCAGTTTTGAAGAAGTAGTTTTGAAGTTGTTAGTCCATCAGGCTGGAGAGATGTTCAGCTTCATACTCTTGAACAATGTGAAGCTGAAACATGAGGACAGAGCCTTCTATACGCGGAAAATCTAGGTGACGTCACAGGAAGCGGGGCCACTAGAAGAAGCAGGAATGGAAGAATTGAGGAAACTACAGCAAGCCAAGTGGCCCATGCTAAGCACGTCCCTCTCAAATCCAACTCACCACTCACAGTTAGTGGTTAAGCAGTGAGGTTGTGGAAGATGTCCTCTCTACCAAGATACCGTTGTGTTGCTGTGCCTGCTGTGAAGGCGGACAGTTTCGACAATATGATACCCGACTGTTACACAGGTGTCTTACTCGTCTACTTGTCGGTATTGTATACCATTATTATACTTATATCAGTATCTCTACTGCATCATTTAAAGATTTCAACAGTATTATACAACAAAATGAGTCTCTTATATTTTATGATTTATTTACTCTCTCATATCAATATACACTAGTTTAGCACCCATATTTCGCCGTTCAATACATACCTTACATGTATCTTTGAATGCTTCAAATATTGTATTTGCTTCTGGTAGGAGACTATTTATATGGTTAACCTTCTTATTTGTATTTACCTTTTAACTCTCAATGTTAGCAGAACGGAAAGAGTCTTTATCATCTGGTATATATGGATTCAGAGTGAGTTTTGTTAGTATCTCTGGTAAAGTGCCGTCTTGTATGGCTCTTGGTGTACATATTTCTGGTCTCTTTAATACTGGTTGTATTGTGGGCTGTTGTATATTTGGCACTGGTGTATGTATGTGTGTGTGTGTGTGTGTGTGTGTGTGTGTGTGTGTGTGTGTGTGTGTGTAACATTGGCTTGTGCTCCATTGCCATATATTTCTGCATCATCTGAAGTTTTTAATTTCTTGTTCTTTTTCTGTCTTTAGATCACTTCTCTCTAGATTACTATACATTTGGTTTCATGATACATAGTTTTCTATCGTTGTGTTGTTTTGGCGTGGAGTTTGGGTTAACTCATGTAGTAATTGTATTATTTTTGTGGTGATTTACATATATCGCAACAAAAGGAGAAATAATGAGGCACTGGAAATAATTAGATGTAATGGAGATCAGTGCACAAGAAAATTATCAAGGATCCTCAAGGAGGAAGAGAATTCCCTAACAAACACACAAGACACTTTCACTAATGTACAAGACACTGCAAATATTTGACCTGCCAGACAGCTGGAAGACACTGATTGTTTTTCCAACATAAAATGACGTGAACCTAGACTGAAAGACAGCATTCTTATTGTATACAGAATGCAAGGTGATGGCAATACCAAACGGCAAACTTCCACCATGGTCTTGGAAGTGGAAGAATCCTATCTGGTTTTAATAAAGATGGGAAATTGGGGAAATAATGGCTTTTGAAAATATATGAATTAGAAGGATTAAATCACAAGTCGTCAAATCAGGAAAAAGAAGCTCGCTGTAGATACCGCACCAAACACCTCTTGAAGCATACAAACTGGATAGCATCTGCAATATTGGCAAAACTGCCTTCAAGAACATGAACAAGGAATAACTGAGAACACAATATACAACACAGCAATTATAATATGCGGCACAAGGGTGCAGTCTCCACCAACTGCATAATTCTTCTTAAGAAAGAAAGAAAAATTGCCACTATGATGGTTATGGAATTGAAAGAGATACTACAAGAAAAGGATAAACAAGTTGAACTTCCCGATGCTTGAGAGGTGTAAACATGAGGGAACCATGATCACACTATACATAATACTCAGCCTGTTGATAAACAAGACAGAGATGGACCTTCTGACATGGAGCAGAATTAGGGGACAAATTAGGCAATGATGAAAGACAAAATATCTTCCGTTCACAGATCATGAAGTGGAAGCAACAAGAGACTAATTGTGGGATCAAACTCCAGGCATGTATTCAAGAGTAGATATTATACAAGCTCTCACTTCACACGGTGAGTGTCCGGGTTCGATTCCCGGAAAGGGTTGAAACATTGGGAGTGTTTCCTTACACCGGTTGTCTATGTTCACTCATCAGCAAAATGGGTACCTGGATGTTAGTCGCCTGGTGTGGGTCGAATCCCGGGACAAAATTGACCCAATTTGTCCGAAATGCTCTGCATAACAAGCAGCTTTCTATATAGTAGTATGTATACCTTGTACATTTACTTGTAAATATAGAGTTATTATTATTTAAAAATTTATATACCAGCCGATCGAAATCTGACATGCAGGGCCTAGGAACTGAAACTCAACCCATGCAAGCATTAAAACGACAAATACAGATAAATGAGCATACATACACATTTGAAAACCACTGTTTGCCCGCCAGGAATCGTCTAACATTTTCATTTCTCTAGTACTCCTGCAACCTTGAGCTTTCCTTGTCTCAAGTATTCTTCCTTTGTAGGTTTTGTCATATACAAACAAGAACAGAGTCCATCCTTTTTGGGAGGGTTGCTGTGACGTCAGTGACATTGCAATAACCCATCTATTTATCCTTCTAAGGAGTACTCCTTTGACTGAGGCATGAATTAACCTAGATTCTAATTACATAAATAACCCGCACAACGTCGTCTTAAGCTCTCCCTCTCCTATGTGCGGGTTATTTATGTTTTGTTCTAGTCACAGTATTGTGCCTTTTTTTGTTATTCATTGTTATAGATTCCAATTAGCCCATCAGGACAATTTCATTTTCAGAGCTATGCCACTCTGTATGTACATAGTCGGGTTCTCCTCACCTGCCTCAAGCCCCACACCTTGAACAGTGTGTTTCATCATAGGTGTCCTTGTTCCAGTGTTAATATAAAGCCATCAACTGAGAGCAGTTTCATTCTGAGCGCTGTGTTCGTTACACCATGACATGTCAACACAATAGTGGCAGGCAACATATAGCATCATCACCACCACTATATTACTCTCCACCATCAGCACCTCTTTCACCAACACCTCCACCTCTTTTTTCAACAAAACGACCACACTAATATAGCCTACTATCCTTACCCTCCTCCCTTAAACATGCAATTAAGGTCCAAAGACTAACCACAGGGCAGATTTTTATGTGATAGAAGAATAAATAGAGTGAGCTATGGTAGTAGAGTAAAAGCACTACACTTCACAGTGTCATCCATCAACACCAATGTCTCCAGAAGTCTGATTCATCTCTGTATTCAACTGATGAAGTGTTGCACATGTGTCTTTCTCAACCACACTACCCAGCATTATCATTATCAACCACACTACCCAGCATTATCATTATCAACCACACTACCCAGCATTATCATTATCAACCACACTACCCAGCATTATCAACCACACTACCCAGCATTATCATTATCAACCACACTACCCAGCATTATCAACCACACTACCCAGCATTATTATTATCAACCACACTACCCAGCATTATCATTATCAACCACACTACCCAGCATTATCATTATCAACCACACTACCCAGCATTATCATTCACACTACCCAGCATTATCAACCACACTACCCAGCATTATCAACCACACTACCCAGCATTATCAACCACACTACCCAGCATTATCAACCACACTACCCAGCATTATCATTATCAACCACACAACCCAGCATTATCCTTATCAACCACACTACCCAGCATTATCCTTATCAACCACACTACCCAGCATTATCAACCACACTACCCAGCATTATCAACCACACTACCCAGCATTATCAACCACACTACCCAGCATTATCAACCACACTACCCAGCATTATCAACCACACTACCCAGCATTATCAACCACACTACCCAGCATTATCAACCACACTACCCAGCATTATCAACCACACTACCCAGCATTATCAACCACACTACCCAGCATTATCAACCACACTACCCAGCATTATCAACCACACTACCCAGCATTATCAACCACACTACCCAACATTATCAACCACACTACCCAGCATTATCAACCACACTACCCAGCATTATCAACCACACTACCCAGCATTATCAACCACACTACCCAGCATTATCATTATTACAAATTAATAACATTTGTAATTAACGACTGTTTGGGATACTAAGTAAAATCTTAGTTTTCAGATTTTTATTATATTAAATATATATTATTAATATAAAAACATATAATCTGAATAAAAACATATAATCTAATATTCTGTGTAAAAACATATATTTACACAATCATATTACAATAAAAATATCACAAGCAAATCATATACTTAGTGATGAGTCAAGTCGCTGCCAACTTCGTGTCACGCAGGACACTGCCATACCTCGTCATGATACTCCTTCTCCACCGTGTCCTCAGACACCCTTATCTCTGTGTTACACACACCATCGCTCAGGGTCACTCACGACACCTTCTCTGTGCCACATGGCACGCCCCCTGCATCATGAACCATTCTCTATTACAATCCTGTACAACGCGTCTTGACCTACACCAAATACACGACAACTTGTGTCGTGCCACCGTCACAAACTCTCCGGTTAACAATCTCCGGTTAACAATCTCCGGTTAACAATCTCCGGTTAACAATCTCCGGTTAACAATCTCCGGTTAACAATCTCCGGTTAACAATCTCCGGTTAACAATCTCCGGTTAACAATCTCCGGTTAACAATCTCCGGTTAACAATCTCCGGTTAACAATCTCCGGTTAACAATCTCCGGTTAACAATCTCCGGTTAACAATCTCCGGTTAACAATCTCCGGTTAACAATCTCCGGTTAACAATCTCCGGTTAACAATCTCCGGTTAACAATCTCCGGTTAACAATCTCCGGTTAACAATCTCCGGTTAACAATCTCCGGTTAACAATCTCCGGTTAACAATCTCCGGTTAACAATCTCCGGTTAACAATCTCCGGGTACAGTCTCAGGTACATCGTCGCAGGTACATCGTCGCAGGTACATAGTAGATTCTGGTGACCTCGCTGCTCTCCTTGTTGTAGGCTATCACCAGCACCACACTGCATGAGTCTGCAACTCTCACGCAGGTCTGACTGGCGAACTCCAGTAGTATGTCATTGAGCTGGTGGACTCTCCAGTGTTGAATAGGGGAGAGTCTCGATGACACTGTCAGTCAAGCCGGCCCGACAGTCAAACATCAGGTCTGATGACGTAACCCCTTGACTGCCGGCCGGTGAGGTAATTACCTAACAACCATTGTTAGATAAGGGGCCGTAACAATCATTATCAACCACACTACCCAGCATTATCAACCACACTACCCAGCATTATCATTATCAACCACACTACCCAACATTATCATTATCAACCACACTACCCAGCATTATCAACCACACTACCCAGCATTATCAACCACACTACCCAGCATTATCAACCACACTACCCAACATTATCTTTCTAAATCTCCCTTTTCATAATACACCAACACACTAATCAACAATTATTCTGAATATCTCCACCACACTACCTTCCCTACACACTAACCACTACAATCTACCTCCTCATCCTCCCTCCCCACCACACTAGCTCTTTCATCACACCAACCAGTACACTTCCCCTCCTCCTCCTCCACCTCCTCCCCTCCTCCTCCTCCTCCTCCACCACCTCCTCCTCCCCTCCTCCTCCTTCTCCACCTCCTCCTCCCCTCCTCCTCCTCTTCTTTTTCTTCCTCTTCTTCGTCATCTTCTTAATCTTCTTACTCTTCTTCCTCTTCTCCTCCTCCTCCCCCCTTTTCTTCTTCTTTTCCTCCTTCCAAAACATTATCATCCTTCACCATCCTAAAGAGCATTATCCTCCTACTTCAACATTATAAACAGCATTATCCTGCTCTTTCACTATCCCAAACAGCATCATCCTCCTCTTTCTCCTTCACCATCCTAAATATTATCCTTCTCCTTCACCATCCTAAACACCATTATCCACATCTTCCTCCCCTCTCCTCCAGTACCTATCCCTCACCTTTTTCCCTCATTCCTCTTGGTCTCTCAAGTTGCTACGAATCCTAATCATTGCCAAAAATAAATGCCCTTCCCTCCCGCCGCCCCTGGCCACCACCCCTGGCCGCCTCTGGCCTCCCAAGACCACCCCTGGCCGCCCTGGCAATCAGCGCCCACGACAGCTATCGCAAAACACACAGCCAATCAAGCTATACAAAGCTATACAAGACTCACGGTAAAAATACAAATAAAGACACAGTCATCTATTTGTCAAAAATAATGGTACCCTGTTGGAAAAGCAGTGGAAGAGGGAAGGCATGGGAGGGAGGGAGGGAGGGAGGAAGAGAGAGAGAGGGAGGGAGAGAGAGAGAGAGAGAGAAAGAGACAGACAGACAGACAGACAGACAGACAGACAGACAGACAGACAGAGAAAGAGACAGAGAGCAGAGAGAGAGGAACAGAGGAGAGAACAGAGAGAGAAAGAGAGAGAGGAACAGAGAGAGGAGAGAACAGAGAGAGAGAGAGAGAGAGAGAGAGAGAGAGAGAGAGAGAGAGAGAGAGAGAGAGAGAGAGAGAGAGAGAGAGAGAGAGAGAGAGCGTCCCTAGTTAACGAGACAGGAAGGGGGGGGGGGGTAAGTCTTCAGAAGTAAACACTGCGCAGAACGAACATAAGAGTTAACAATAAAGTATCAAATGCGGAAGAGTTGGTGTACCATCAGGTGAGTCACTAGTGTTGTCTGGGATGAGGTCGCCGGGGCGATCACCCCGGATATCGACCGTTGGTACATAGTGAATCATGAGTATCCGAGCAGAAGTTGATAAAAACCTTTATTAAGGTCGAAATGTTGTGTAGCGAAAATGTAAATGTGTTGCAAATTCCCATGCATGGAGGATGGTAGATGGGTGGGTAGGAGAGCTTCACCTGTGACACTGGTTGACTCTATACACGTGGTATGTGTGTTAGAGCTTCACCTGTGACACTGGTTGACTCTATACACGTGGTATGTGTGTTAGAGCTTCATCTGTGACACTGGTTGACTCTATACACGTGGTATGTGTGTTAGAGCTTCACCTGTGACACTGGTTGACTCTATACACGTGGTATGTGTGTTAGAGCTTCACCTGTGACACTGGTTGACTCTATACACGTGGTATGTGTGTCAGAGCTTCACTTCTGACACTACTAACCTTTCATACAGTATTTATAAACCAAGATTTTTTTTGCCTCGGGCTCTTAAATGGCCGAGGTCAAAACTGCAGCGTGCACTCCGTCAACGGGACAAAGGTGTGCAACACCCTCGTTGCATAGCACTGCGAGATAACTGATGCCTGCAACAGTGATCCTTCACAATTAGCAGCGGCGCCCTCCCCCTACACTGACAATAATAACCTCACTAGCGACAGGAAGTGCTTACCCGTCAGGGAGACAAAGGCACTGAATAAATTACGCATTGCCACCCACTGGGGAAGTGTCATGTGATGAGTATGAGTGCCATGTTAGGAAGCAGGGTGCCATGTGAAGGAAGAACGGGGTGTTATGTGAAGGGTCACACACTCACCATTTCTTATCCGACCTGAGCATTCAGTCATCATTGCTGATGTTCAGTCATCATGGGGAATGTTCAGTAATCAATGAGAATGTCCGGTCGTCAATGGAATGTTTAGTCATCATAACAATGCGTCCCCACTCCCACTACCTATCTCTTGCATATCCAGACTTTTGGAAAAATGGACGACATTATTTGTTATCAACAGTAAATTGCATGCATAATTGTATAAATAATTTTTTATGTATATGTTAAAAAAAATATGATAGAGGAAGAAATATAAGTTAATGCAAGAAATTTCGTGTACAGAATTTTAAACCAACCATTGTAGAGAACAATGGGTTGATATGCAACAAAAACGAACTGTCCAGAGGATGAGGTTGTTATTCCACAAGTCAGGACTCATCCTCTGAGAAGAGCTTTGTCAAGTTCTCATTAATGGTGCTATGAGCCCTATGGTTGGGGCGTGGGCCCTATGGTTGGGGCGTGGGCCCTATGGTTGGGGCGTGGCGACAAGCAACCGTTGGTTGGATTTATAAAGCCTATCGACTACTCGAGGGTTATTACGAACACAGGTGCAGTATTGTCTGCGCACCTGATCGTAATGGGATCAAAATGGAGCAATCAAAACTCAACAACAGTATATGACTTGTATTTCCTTCAACAAATAGACAAGCTGGTATTTACAATATGTATACAATTTACAATATGTACAGTAATGTAAGAGTAAGTGTACACCACGGTGAACAAAGGAGGCAAAAATGCAAGAGCCAGAGAATGCACCGTGTACGACCAGCAGCCCCAGACAAGTCTGTCAATTCGTGTTTCAGAAGTGAACCACATTGCTTCACAGCTTTGGCGGGCTTGTCTGTGATTGGCCGATAAATCTGGTTCGCTGGTTGGGAGGCTGCCTATATGTCATTTGTTCACCACCAATCAAGAATACTTTAATCCTTAAAATAAGGGTTAAACTCCCAGTGTTAACATACTGAGAGACGTCCGCATTTCGGTCCCTGCGCGAGGTGCTGTAAACACTTCTTTTTATACACTGATGTGTAAATAGTAGCTATGCAGAGCCACGGCAGAGCAAGTAATGACTTATAAGTCGACCTAGTGGTCTGCAACATAGGTTTTGGTCAAGTCACGAGGACTAATACTAATCTTAAGTAAGGTTTACTTGATGCCGAAACGATGCAATATTCGTCTTGCAACTTCTAATCGTGCACTTGTGCTGGCTGATACGTGTTAAAAAAAATTCCAATTTCACTTAAGTCAAATTTATCATGTCAACAATCTATGCTACAATTAGTTTTTGGTTTATGGATATTTTGAATAAATTTGATTTATTGTACTTTTATATGTAACTTCCACATTGACAAAGTTTTTGAGTGGTGTTACAATATCTACAAAATTTTTGTGACAAGACTAAAAATTTTCCCATTTTTTTCATTGAATAGGCAAGGGAAATTATTTTTTTTTTTTAATTTTTGCAGTTTTGTTGTACTGGTCCAAGATATTTACTGCATGAAGAAATGTTTCTCCTAAGCAGGAAATGGTCTGAATTTTTCATCAAAGAATTCTATATTTAATATATCAAACTGAAGAAAAAAAAAACATATAAAATCCATGTCAACCAATACCAAGTGTGATCGAAATGGACAGGAGACTAATGTATTATTCCAGGATCAAGCGAACTGTGAGCATCACAGACTGGAAAAAAATATTCCTTTTGCAATAAATCTTTGCTTTGTATAACAGTATATCAGACCAATGTCAGTTTATGTAACCAAATAATATCCAAAGCTGCAAAAACCTGACCCAGACGCAAGTTACCTCGGGTCATCTCTCAATCTCCTTGTCTTGTATAATACCCCCAGTTTGTCCTCAACCGTTGTCTGACCATGGTATGTACAAAAACATGAAGCGGTATTTTGTGTTCATGTCTTCTGCGATTCATAATAGGGGGTCATCGGCCTATGGGAACACGAAAACAGGCTCCCCAGTAAGACCTCAACAGACAAATTAAATCCAACAGAACTAGTATGAGGCACACACCAACCCACCTTGGACTACTTTGAAACTTCATGTTCTTGCCTCATCCCTTCCCTTCCATCTCCCTTCTTAACTACCGTCTCCCTCCTATTCCATTCTCTCTCTCTCTCTATCTCTCTCTCTCTCTCTCTCTCTCTCTCTCTGTCTCTCTCTCTCTCTCTCTCTCTCTCTCTCTCTCTCTCTCTCTCTCTCTCTCTCTCTCTCTCCTCTTCCCTGGCCAAACAGGGATTCACAACATGTAATTTCGTGGTCATTTCTCGAAGGCTATCATATCCTTAGCCAGGATAGTAGTTAATTAAGGGTACCAGAGCGTACAAGTTGCTTAATATACAGTATGTATGTTCAAGGTTCTTCTCGCTTCCGCGTTTTTGGGACATATATGAGGACCTCTACAGCAAGGCAACATGTGAACATCAGTTCTACAGTAAGACAACACATACACAGCAGCTCTACAGTAAGACATCACATATACAGCAGCTCTACAGTAAGACATCACATACACAGCAGCTCTACAGTAAGACATCACATACCCAGCAGCTCTACAGTAAGACAACACATACACAGCAGCTGTACAGTAAGACAACACATACACAGCAGCTCTACAGTAAGACAACACATACACAGCAGCTCTACAGTAAGAAAACACATACACAGCAGCTCTACAGTAAGACAACACATACACAGCAGCTCTACAGTAAGACAACACATACACAGCAGCTCTACAGTAAGACAACACATACACAGCAGCTCTACAGTAAGACAACACATACACAGCAGCTCTACAGTAAGAAAACACATACATAGCACCTCTACAGTAAGACAACACATACACAGCAGCTCTACAGTAAGACAACACATACACAGCAGCTCTACAGTAAGACATCACATACACAGCAGCTCTACAGTAAGACAACACATACACAACACCTCTACAGTAACACATACACAGCAGCTCTACAGTAACACATACACAACAGCTCTACAGTAACACATACACAGCAGCTCTACAGTAAGACAACACATTCTCATCATCAAGAATACCTTGGGGCAACACCTGACTAAGAGCTCCTGAGCAACACATGTGCTACTTAAGACAAGCATCATCATACCATGGTTAGGGTGTGCATGTGTTGGTGCGTGCACGTGTTGGCGAGGGTGTGCACGTGTTGGCGAGGGTGTGCACGTGTTGAGGGGAACGTGTTGGTACTGGTGGTAGTGTGGCCAAGCTGGCATGGTGGTGGTGTGGCCATGCTGGTATGGTGTTGCTGGATTGGCATTCTGGTATGGTAGTGTAGTTATGCTTGCGTCGTGGTGTGGCTATCTGCTGTGGTAGTGTGGCCATGCTGGCATGGGAGTGGTGTGGCCATGTTAGCGTGTTGGCGTGGCCATGCTGGCGTGTTATGGCTATGCGTGCGTGATGTGGCCATGCGTGCGTGTTGGTGTGGCCATGCTGGCTTGGTAGTGGTGGTAGCAGTGTGGCCATGCTGGCGTGTTGGTAGTGATGGTAAATTCATGCTGGCATGGTGATGGTGCTGTGGCCATGTTGGCGTGGTGTGGCCATGCTGGCGCGGCAGTGGTGTGGGCATGATAGCGTGCCCAGGCTGGGGTGATGTGGCCATGCGTGCGTGTTGGTATGGCCATGCTGACTTGGTAGTAGTGTGGCCATGCTGGCGTGTTGGTAGTGTGACCATGCTGGAATGTTGGTAGTAGTGTGGTCATGCTGGCGTGTTGGTAGTCGTGTGGCCATTCTGGCTTAGGAATGGTGGTAGTAGTGTGGCCATGCTGGCTTGGTAACGGTGGTAGCAGTGTGGCCATGCTGGCGTGTTGGTAGTTGTGGTAAATTCATACTGGCATGGTGATGGTGCTGTGGCCATGCTGGCGTAGTGTGGTCATGCTTGCGTGGTGGTGTGGCCATGATGGCGTGTTGGTGTGGCCATGCTAGCTGGGTAATGGTAGTTTTTTTTTTTTATATTTTATTTAAGACAAATATATACAAAAACATAAACTATATATGCTCATGGACAAAACAGGCCATTTAAAAAAACACAAACAGAACATAAAAAACATATCTATCAATATATCCAAAAACAACCCGTGCAAACTGCACACAATATAACAATATGTTCAACAAAACCTA
>WNWK01039457.1:0-17442 GCA_009830355.1 Cherax destructor
CAAAATACCATGTTACTTTTCAGGTAGATCTGTCTGTGACTCAATAAAGCCCACTGCGTGGGCAAACGTTTCAATAAAGGATCACTTATACTGCTTATGTGTTTATTTTTCCACACATGAAAACATCATAAAATACATACATGTATTGTATATACATATATCCTCCTCCCTCATATTTTAATCTTTTTTAAAAGCTCCAAGGTCCTATCGAAGCTAAACCTTAGGTAGTTTAAAAAGGGCTGGGACTGGCACGTGAGTAAATAGAATTATCAAATCTTATTGCTTGGAAATTTTATTCTGTTAGTGGGTTGGATTTGTGAAGGACCTGCCAATATAAGCCAACGGGGCCTACTGCAGTGTTGATGAGTGGAACAGTCTGCCTAGTATGGTTATAACAACATATGAACATAATAATAATAATACATAATATAATAATATTTTTATTTGGACATGATACAAAGGATTACATTTGGTTATAGAGATTACATGAGGTGTACATGCCAAAAGCCCCTAGTATGCAGGGATTTTGGGCAGACTTAAAATTAACTTAAACTAAATTGTAAAATTTTTGTAGATAGTGTACAATGAGTAAAGGTAGTATTTAGCTATGAAATTTGAACATAGTTTAGACATGACATTTTAAACAGTTTTGTACTTTTGTCTTCATTACAAAATTAATTAAATCAGATTAAACAAATTAAAGCAATAATAATAATAAAATAATAAAAAGTTATGGTTGATAATTTATAAAATAAGTAAAGTTGCATATCTAAGTTATAAAGTTTGAATATAAGTTGAACATATCAATTAATTGTAGCAATTTATTGTAGCAATGCAACTAATTGAGTGAGATAACAATTTAAAACAATTAATACAATTGCAGTTAGTTTACGTGGTCATTATAATGTAAGTGTTGTGGGAATAATTAGCTAAGTATGTATTAATCATAACGGGTTTTTGTTCATTCATTCGTTCATTCTACATTACATTGAATTGATTAGTCAGGTTTAATTAAGTGATTATTCTACTTTGCTTGGAATGTTTGATATGGAGCAATTAGCTTTGGGTGAAGGTGTTTTTTTAGCATCGTTTTGAATTGGGGTACAGGTAGGGTTTCTTTGGCAATGATAGGTAATGAATTCCAAATTTTCGTGCCTTTATATGCATTGAGTTTTTACATAGTGTTAGGTGGACAGGGGGAAACTCGAGGGTGATCTGTCTAGTGTTATGGTCATGTGTCCTGTTAAAATTAGTAAAAGTTTGAGTGGTGGGTTAATATTTGCATAGTGTGTTCTATGTATGTAATAGGCACAGTAAAAAGTATGGATGTCTTGTATGGTGAGTAAGTTTAGGTTTTTGAAAATTGGTGGAGTATGATGCCGGGAGTGAGAATTTGTTATCATTCTAACTGCTGCCTTTTGTTGAGTTATTAGTGGTCTGAGATGAGTTATTGATGGAGCCCAGTGAGATTCCATAGGTGAGGTAGGGTAAATGAGTGAGTGATATAGGGTAAGGAGAGCTGGTTGTGGAACATAGTACCGTATCTTGGATAGTATTCCACGGTCTTTGAGACTTTCTTGGGGATTTGTTGTATGTGTGTCTGAAATTTGAGGCCACTGTCAAGATGGATTCCTAAAATTTTCCCTCTGTGAGTTTGCGATAGGGACCCGTTTATCGTTATATTAAGTGGTGCGTTTGTAGCTCTGTTCCCAAACTGGATAAAATAGGTTTTATCAATATTGAGAGTAAGTTTGTTGGTCATCATCCCGGTAGATATTTCTGCAATTCAGTATTTGCAGTGTTGGCTAGTTGTCTGGGCTTGGGTAGAGATAACGTATGTAGTGTCATCTCAAAAAGTATAGGTTTGAGTAGTTGAGATGCCCTTTGGTGTCGTTAATGTAAAATGAGAAAGAGTAGTGGGCCAAGAACACTTCCTGTGGACCCTACTGTAAATGTTTCGCGGTGGAGCTAGCTCCATTTGTGTACACATATTGGTTTCTGTTGCTAAGGTATGATTTTAGGTAGTTTGGAGTGTCCTCTTATACTATAGTGCGATAATTTTAAGTGTAACAGATCATGGGCAGCTGTATCAAAGCTTTACGTAAATCAATGAAGATTCCACTGGGTTTCATTTTCTCAAGAGCGGTGTAAATGATTTCTAACATGTGTATAATGGCATCATTTGTATTTTTATTAGGCCTGAATCCAAATTGACAGTGGTTGAAAGAAAGAAGAACATAAGAAAGGAGGAACACTGCAGCAGGCCTGTTGGCCCATACTAAAACAGGTCCTTCACAAATCCAACCCACTAACAGAATAAACGCTGCCCAAAAAATAACCTTTGATAATTCTATTTACTCACGTACAAGTCCACTCAAATCCCAACCCTCTCACTGGTGTATTTATCCAACTCAAATTTTAAACTATCCCAAAGGTTTAGCTTCGATAGGGACCTTGGGTAGCTTTAAAAGAGATTGGATAAATATATGAGTGGGAGGAGCTGGTATGATTGGTGTTGTGGGTACATAATAACATAAGAAAGGAGAAACACTGCAGTAGGCATGTTGGGCCCTGACCCCCACCTTCATTCTAAAATTTTAAAAATTTTTAAATTAAACACTGCGGGCCCCCAAAGGGTTTCAAAAAAAGGGGATGGGGACTTGTCGGGCTTCCTTGAAGAACATTGTGATGCCTGAGCCTTTCCTTTCACAAAAGTAAATAAATTATCAAAGCTTATTTCTTGGGTAGCTCTTTTAAAGGGGAGGGATTTTTGAAGGACCTGCCTATATGGGCCAACAGGCCTGTATGTTTTTCCCTTATGTTCATATCTACAGAGTTTTGTAGGAATTATGCTATCAATTAACCCCAAAAGTGGTTTTTAATTATAATCAAATAGAAGGGTAAACCACAGGGGGTTTCCCGAAAGTAGAATTCGAATGGGGGAGACCTGTATAATGGTAGTGGGTTTTTTGTCCCCTTTAATTGCTTTAAATTGCCCTTGCACCATTTTTAAAAATTTTTAATACACTGAAACCTCTGTTACAAACCCCCCCAGTTTTAGGGTAGGGCCCTCACTGGGCAATTTTTTTCTCGGATACGAGCCAAAATTCAGGTTGCGACTTTTTCCCCAAGGGAGGGTTTCCCAGCGTTGTGAGGGCTCGATTTAGGGTGGCTGTGCTCCAGTTCCCACTTAACCCTTTCCCGGGGAGGACCCGGGAAAAACGGGCCTAAACACGTGTTTTTCGCGTGTCATCCCCCAGCATCTAGGTTCCCCTTCTCTTTTCTGACCAATCACGCCTTCTGGGGCGTCCAGCTAAATGAGACCGGCATCTGCTTGCTTCCCATTGGTTGGAACCAAAATTAAACACTTCTGGGATCACCCGGCCAATTTTGTTTTTCCCCCCATATACACGTGATTATACCCCTCAATGTCGGTAAGTACTAATTGTTGTGTCCCGTGTGTAAATGAATAGTTTAGGCATATTTTGAGATATATATCAGGAGTTAGATATGCATAATATGGGGGTGTACCATGCAATTGAAAAAAGTGCAACAAAGAGGACCTGTACAGCGGTCCCCCGCAGGGCCACATTTTAAATTTCAGTAAATATTTTTTTTTTTTTTTTTTTAAAACATCGGCCGATTCCCACCAAGGCAGGGTGGCCCAGAAAAGAAAACTTTCATCATCATTCACTCCATCCCGTCTTGCCAGAAGGGTGCTTTACACTACGTTATAAAACTGCACATTAAGATTCTTTGGCCCCAAGCAAACGCTGAAGGGGTAGGCGGTTTCCCGTGGGGGGAAAAAAATGGGGTTAAATCAGGAGTATCTGAAGAGGAAAACAGGAAAGGGAATAAAGTTGAAGGGTCAGTTTGGAAAAAGAGGGGGTATAAATGTGTAAATTCAAAGGTTATGTGGATTAAAATAAAGGGTTGGATCGAAAATGGGGCATAATAAGCGTGTATGCACCTGGGAAAAAGAGGAAATGTAGAAGGGGGAATTTTTTGGGGGATGTTAAACGGTATAGGAACCGGAACCCAAAAGAGAGGTAATTGTGGTAGGGGACCTAAATGCTAAAGTGGAGAAACATGCAGAGGGTGTAGTAGGTAAGTTTGGGGTGCCAGGTGTAAATGATAATGGGAGCCCCGGGTTGTTTTTTATAGAAAAGGGGGGTTTTGTTATAGGTAATACATATTTTAAGAAAAAAAGGATAAATAAGTATAAAAATATGATGTAGGGTAATGACAGTAGTTTTTTGGACTATGTATTGGTAGAAAAAGAAATGTTGAGTAGACTTCCCCCATGTCATGAAAAAGAGGGGCTACAGATATATCAGATCACTTTTTAGTTATAGCTAATGGGAGTAAAGGTAGATGGGATACAAAAAATAAATCAGTAAGTAAAAAAAAGGTGAAGGTTTATAAACTAAAGAGGATAGATGGGCTAGTGGGGTGGGCAATGGGGTCGAAAATGATGGGTGTTTTAAAAATGTGTGTTAGAGTGTTCAGCAGAAGTTTGTTTTCAGGGGTGGGTGGGGGGGGAAGAGGAGCGATTGGTGGAATGATGTTAAAGAGAGTAGTAAGGGAGAAAAAGTTAGCTTTGAGGGGTTTTTTACAAATAAAAAGTGATGAAAGGGGGGGGAAATATAGGAGAAAAAGAGGTTAAAGGTGGTGAAGCAATGTAAAAAGAGAGGTGAAGAGTGGGTGAGATGTTTCAGCAAATTTTGTTGAAAATAAGAAAAATTTTGGGAAATGAATTAATAAGTTGAGGAACCTGAAAACAAATGGATTTGACAGTTAAAAATAGGAGAGGGGGTTTTTAAATGGAAGTTAGGTATCGGGAAGATGGAAAATATTTTGGGGATTTTTAAATTTGATGAAGGGGGGGAAGCTGTATTTCGTGTGTGGGAAAGGAGGAATAACATCTTGTAGGAGTGGGGAAGAGCCAGTTGTGGGTGGGGGAAGTTGGAGGCAGGGGGTAGAATGAAAGGGGGAAGGCGCTGGGATTGATGGGATAAAGATAGAAATTTTAAAAAGCAGGTGGGGGTATAAATTTTTGGGGTGGTTGGTCTATTATTTTAAATGTATGGAAGGGGGAAGGGCCCGGGTTGGCAAGCGTGTATTGTTCCTTTGTATAAAGCAAAGGGGGCAAAAGAAGTGCAAAAAATTTTGGGGAATAAGTCTGTTGTGTCCTGGTAAAGTGTTTGGGAGAGTTTTTTTTTAAAGAATTAAAGAAAAAAAAACAGGATAAGATGAACAAGGGGGGTTTAGGAAAGGTAGGGGTGTGTGACCAAGTGTTTAAGTAAACATAAGGTGCGTATTTGGATAAGGGGAAAGATGTTTTTGGCATTTATGGGTTTGGGAAAAGGGGATGATAGGGTAGATGGGGGGCAATGTGGCAGATGTTGCAGGTGTATGGAATAGGAGGAAGGTTACTTAAAAACAGTGAAGAGTTTTTATGAGGATAGTGAGGCTCAGGTTAGAGTGTGTAGGAGGAAGGGGACTATTTCCCAGAAAAAGTGGGCCTTAGACAGGATGTGTGATGTCACCGTGGTTGTTCAATATATTTATAGATGGGGTTGTAAGAGGTTGTAAATAAATATTTATAAAAAAATTTCTAGTGCATATTAATTCTGTAGTGGTCTGGTGTGTACAGAACATTTTTATTGTCTTTCCCAGATCAATGAGAAATTGTTCTATTTGAACCTTCCCAACAGAAGTTCAAATATCTCTGCATTTTGTGGAAAGTGACTCAGATCAAACCAGATGACCTGTTGCCATCTCCAGTGCAGTACCAACTGCAAAAAGGCCTGATGACAGTGTGAGGTTTGACCAAAATGATAGGTTTGATAAAATGCTAGGTCACTGGCCAGTGCAAGGAAATATTTACATGCAATTATTGCAGCAAAACGAAAATCATGTCACATCCTCATTTTTGTGTGCCGTATGCAAGGTAAACCCTATGCATCAAGAAGGAAAGAATTGCTTATAGCCTTTCATTGTAGCAATTAGTGATCAAGAATGATTGTTTTCTCAGGAAATTCAGGAATATGGGACTTGAAAGTTTTACCCCTTTTGCAATGTTCCATGTTGCTCTTTGGTTCAATTTATATTTTTATACCTACAAAATGTTTGGAAACAAGTTCCATTTGTGTTTTTGATATTGTCTATTAGTATAATAAAATGAAAAAAACTTATTTGGTGTTTATTAACAATTCAAATTTGCAACATTCAGAATTTGACACCCTTTAGGTCAGGACCGTCTGAGACGGTCCCTTTAATATTGGCAATTGCGTGAAAAGTTTTTTTTTAAAATTTTAATTATATGGTCTCATTATCCTTCATTAGTTACTCTATCCACTCATGAAATACATTTAAATTATCATTTTCCCGGAAATGCCCCGGGAAAGGGGTTAAGCCTGAATACCTTCCATCCCCCCCCTCCCAACAGCGCTTCCCATTTAAAATAATATACAGTGGACCCCGGTTTCGTAGCTTGGGTTTCATAAAAATTTGGGAAACGGTAACATTTTTGTAAAAATATTGGTTGGTATTGTAGATCCGCTCCAAATTAGTAATTCGTCCCGGGCAGTGCGCGTGGCTCAACACTCCATCCAGAGTCAGTGTGCCATTGTTTACCAGTGAGTGCCAATGCTTCATTCATACCATGCATTTTGTCATTATTCCATTGTTTTTAGTGCTTGCAACTCTAAAAAAAGCCACAATGGGCCCAAAGAAAGCTCCTAGTGCCAGCCCTGTGGCAAAGAAGGTCAGAAACACGGTAGAACTGAAAAAAAAGAGATCATTAAAATATGAAAGTGGGTAAGTGTCGCTGAGCTGGCCAAGCTGTATGGAAAGCCTTTAAAACCCTCGCTTCTATGTGGCCAAGGAAAATGAAATCAAAGAAGCTGTTGCGAAAGGTGCAAATACGATCCCAAAACAGAGATTCAAATACTGGAAGATGTGGAAACTTTGTTGTTGGTGTGGATCAACAAGAAAGAATTAGCAGATAGTGTTATGCATGCAATAATATCTGAAAAAGGGCAGTTGCATGATGATTTTGTCAAGAAAATGCCTGCAACGAGGGGAAGTGGCTTTAAAGCCACAAAGGCGGGTTTTGACAGATTTAAAAGTGTAGGGCATACATAGTGTGGTGAGGCAGCCAGTTCAGGCAAAGTGTGGCTGAAAAATACACAGGAATTTCAAAGCTATGTACGGCTAAGGATTTAAACCTTAACAAGTTTTTAAATTGGAAACGGGCCCTTTTTTGGAAAAAACCAAACAGGACCTACATTACACAAAAGGGAAAAGGCACTGCAGGACACAAGCCAATAAAAGACAGGCTAACTCTTATGTTATGAAAGTAATGAGTGGTGATTTTAAAGTGAAGCCTTTACTGGTGTATCATTTAAAAACCCCAGTGTTTTTAAAGAAATGCAGTGTTGCTAACAATTTGTGGGTGTGGAAGGCTAACATTAAAGCATGGGTCACTGGGGAAATTTTCTGTGATTGGTTCCATGAAGTTTTTGGCCCCAGTGAGAAGAAATATCTAAAGGAAAATAAATTGTCCTCAAGTCCTCCTGATAATGGACAATGCCCCCGGTCATCCTAGAGACTTGGAAAAAATGTGGAGGACTTTAAGTTCATCACATAAAGTTCTTCCCCCTTCCACTCCTCTACTCCAGCCCATGGACCACGATCTTTTCAAATTTTAAAAACTCTACCCCAAAAACAATGTTTCAAAAGTGCTTTGATGTGACCTCAGACACAAAATTGCCCCTAAAAATTTTTGGAAAAGCACTTCACTATCCGCCATTGCAAAAACCCATAGGAAGGCTTGGGAGGGAGTGACTCCCGGGACTTTGAACTCTGCCTGGAGAAAATTTGGGCCGCTGTGTCCCAGGAGGATTTTGAAGGTTTTGGGGGTGGCCTCAGGATTTGGGCCCGAGCCCTTTTTGGAAGCAATTGTGGCACTGGTGGTCCATGGGGTTGGATGTTGTGCAAAGGGTGGGAAGAGCTGGTGGGGAGGACAATGGGGGATAAAAGCGATCTGCAAAAGCTTCATCTGCAACATCGAACAGTTCAGGAAAAAGGTCCCGAGGGGGAGGAGGAAGAGATGGGGGTGCCTTCTTCAAGGATTAGGAAGATCTTTCCAAATGGACTGATGTCAAGGCTTTTTGGATGATTTTCACCCTAACAAACTGTTTCAGGGGGTGCTGGCAACATGTAAAATGACAATGTGGGGTCCCATTTCAGGGATGTTTTTAAAAAAACACCAACACAGAGCTCCCTGGGCAGATTTTTGGTTAGGGGTCCCGGCTCTCAATTCCCATGGCATTAAAAAAAAAAGGACGTAACCCCCCCAAAAAAACTTGGTACCTGAGGGTTTAAAGGAAGGGGATTTTCAAACACTAAAACTCCTTCCTCCCCCCCCTTCCATCTTCCACACATCAACAACTCTTTTAAAAAAAAGGTAAATGTTAAATTACTATACTGTTTTATTTATTAGTGGTAATTTTATACGTTCATGTACTGTGTAAGTTAATGTGTAAACAATATTTTTTTAAAACTTTTGGGTGTCGGGAACGTTATTTGAATTTCCATTATTTCTTAGGGGGAAAATAGATTCGGTTTAAGTTATATTCGGTTTAAGAACCCCCTCGGGAAACGGTTAATCACGTAATCCGGGGGTCCTGTACATCCCTCAGCAAGTTTCAACTGTGACGAGACGGGGCTTTCTGGAAGATGTAAGGGGACTTACATTGCAGAAAGATGAAAGGGCCACAAACCCTGAACTACGGTTAACCCTGCACTGGCGAATGCGGTGGCGATTCAAGATCAACCGCTGCTGGTATATCATTTGGGAAAAACCCCAGAGCCTTTAACCCTTTCAGGGTCGCGAGGCCCCTCCCAAATTCGTTCCAGGGTTGAAAATTTTTAAAAAAAAAAAAAAAAAAAAAATTCTTAAAATGATAGAGAATCTTTTCGATCTTAAACCCCAAAAAGTATGAAATTTGAGGGAAAAAACAAAGGAATTATGCCCCAAAAATTTAGCAAATCGCGATATTTACACATCAGGATTTCCCCAAACCCTATTTTTTTCCAATTTTAGTCTACTAAAATTTTAGCTATTTTGCTAGGTTCCATTTGTTCTATAAATTAGTACAAAAAACCCCCAATTTACAGATTTGAACCCCCAATAAAGTGGTCAGAAATTGGCAATTTGGAATTTTTAAAAATTTCAAAAAATGCCAATTTCAAAATTGGGTCCAGAATAAACGAGACAGACATTCCTGGCACTAAAATAACATTTTATATGTTCTTAGTCACCCCCAGGCCCCCCTTACATTACTTTTGCTTTCCATTTTGAACTTTTATTCTCCCAAAAAAAAGAAATTTTCTGTTTTGTAAACCCTCATTGCACACTTGTGCAAGAATATTAGCTCCCAGTTGATGTGTATTGGGCGCATGGCGTGATTTTTTCTTGAACATCAGCAAAAAACAAACATTTTTCCTTACTTTGCGCTCAGTTTCAAAGGGACTTTTCATTGTGAAACCAATCAAAAATTTTCTCTATTTCTGTAATATATCTTCCCCTATCAAATGAGACCAAGAAAACAGAATACAACCATAAATACCATACGAAAATAGACTGCAAAGTCGTTGTTTTAAACAAAAACATTGTTGGGGTTTTTTTTTTTCCCCATTACTCACTGTGTGGTGCAGGATTTTTATATTGCGCACACTGACCACACAGACCCCTTCTCTCCTCAGGCCTACCAGTTTGTTTCCCTTTATTTGAGGGCACAAATTTAGGTGTACTAGTACGTCAAAAACCCCGGGGGTAAGCCGTCTAGTACGGGCCCCCCTGAAAGGGTTGTCACATAAGATTCTAAAAAAAACTGCAGGGTATGTGGAGGGCAAACCAAGTCATGGGTCCCCAAAGTTCTTTGTGGGTGGGAAAACCTGGTCTTTGGTCCTGCCATTAAGACGATTCCGGGGAATATAACCTCCCCCTGCAACCCTTTTCCCTTCCTGGACAATGCACCTGTTTTCACCCCCCAAAACCCCGAAGACGACATCCTCGAAGAGTTCAAGTTTATAAAGGTTCTCTACCTTCCCCCCAAACCCACCCCCCCTATCTTGCAGCCCATGGACCAGCAGGTGATTTCTAATTTCAAGAAGCTCTTCAAAAGCACCTGTTCTGCCACTGCTTTGATGTGACAGAGTACAAACTTGATGACCCCCCAAGAGTTCTGGAAGGACCACTTTAACATCATGATATTAATTATAATTATGGTCTGGCAGGGGGGTTGCGGAGGACCTTAAACCTCTGCATGGATGAAGCTGGGCCTGAGGTTGTGCCCAAAAGGGGAACTTCAAAGGATTAAAAAGGGGCAGTGGGTAGGGGGTTGTGTCTCTGGGAAAAAGTCCATGGGCATGGAGGTGGATGAAGATGTAAACGATCTCATCGGGGCACTCCGAGGAGCGGGCGACAGGGGGTTAAATGAACTACAATGCAGCAGCACCCAGGAAGTTTTGCAGGACATTCGTCCCACGGGGGCCCCCAAAGATGTAAATTATCTTTACAAGTGAGATAAAGGAAATTTTGGGAATCGGGGGAGAGACTTTCAGACTTTATTGAAAGGAAACACGCAAAAAAGTTCAAGGGTTTGTGAGTTGGAACTTGTAATGCCCATTTTCCTAACTCTTTTTCCGAAACATTCTAAAAGGGGAATGAAACAAACCCCCTTTGGGACAGGTTTTTTTTGAAACGCCCTGCAGATGAAAGTGTGAAAAGCGTGGAAAAAAAGCCAAAAATCAGTAAAAAAGGAAAAAATTTGGGCAGTTTTTTTAGTGAAAAAGGGTAGCATTAAGAGTGTAGAAAATAATTTAAAGCGATTAAGTGATAAAAAAAAGGACAAAACGGAAATGAACGCCCCCCAATGTTGTTGTTGTTTTTTTGGGGTTTATAGGGCCACTGACATTGAACATGTCATTTCCTTCCTTCCTTGGACTAAACCCCAATTCCCCAAAATTTCCCCACCCCGTATCCCCCTTTTTTCCATATTATAATATATTACCAAATAATTATAATTCTGCAAGAAAAATTCATATTTCTAAACTAATTACTACTACCACTCTGCCTATCTTTTCCCTCCAACCTCCACAAGCATCTCTTCTCCAAGGTAAATGCAGTACATACAGTAGGGCCCCCCCGGCGTTTCGTCTTTCGGCTTTCCCGTTCATCCGGCAGTTCAAATTATGACCAAAATTTTTGTATACAGCGAAATTTTCAGATACGGCGCGTTTCCCGGGTTTGTTTAAAATTTTCCGTGAGAAATCTCTTTATTAATCATCACTCTTGGGCACATTAAATGTCCAATTTTACCCCCAATATAGACATTTTCATTAATCAATCTGATAAAATTTTTAAAAATTATATGAGAAACCCGTTAATAAAATTAAACATGCTTTTTTATATGCTATGTGGGTGGGGTTTGCGGGCGGGGGGAAAACATTACGAAAAATTAATAATAATCACTCTTAGGAAATTAAATGTCTTTTTTTTACGTTAATATTGACATTTTCATTAATTCATCTATGTTTTTTTTTAAAAATTTTTAAAGTGGACCCCGATTTTCGAAAAACCCACCCCTAAAGTCTGCTCAAGTGCCATTACCAAACAATTTACCCCCTTGGAAAAAATGTCACGTAGGTTAGTCTATTTCAAACCCCAAAATTTTTTTCCACAAGCATTTACAATATTATACTTACATAAATTCGTTTTCCGGGTTTTTTAAATTTCGGGGGTCCACTGTATAAGAAACATGTTACATAGCATATAAACATGCTGTTTATATGATATGGTTTCCCGGGGGGGGGGAAAACATTACGAAATTTAAAAATAATCACTCTTGGGCACTTTAAAATTCTTATTTTACGTTAAAAAGAATTTTATTAATTCATCTATGATATTTTCTTAAAAAAAATTTTAAAAAACCTTCACATAGCATATAAACATGATACATACCCCCAAGAAAAAATTGACAAATATGGGATTTTGTTTCCCAAAACGACTTTGTAAAAATTCGGAAAAATTAATTTTCCCCTAGCCCAAACATTGGGGGATAACTGTAGAAAAATATTCCTTTCATATGCCTTCACTCTATATATAGTTATTCACGCCCTTGTGGGTTTAGCACTTTTTTTTATTATGATAATAAAAGGGAATACTATCATTAACTCAAAAAATAGTGTGTTTGCATGAAAAAGGGGAGTGTTGCTGTTTGTTTATTTTTACTAACTTGTACACAATGTAAAAATTTGTATTGTGGGGAAATTATTATTATAATAACAAAATTATTTTGAGGAAAAAGTCTCACAAACTCTTACAAACGTATGTGAATGAACTAAAAGTGGACACTTTTTCGCATTCATTTCGCCTGCCCAGTGACCCCCCACTACCTGTTCATTTTTTTTTTTTTTTACCTTGTCTAAACTCCGTATCTCGTTCTCTCTCTTTTTTTACTATTGGCCCCCTTGCCCATGGCGTCTAAGTTTAGTTGTGATAAAAAAAATTAAGAAGCCCTTTTATTTTAAGTGCCAAGTTAGAAATTATTAAACTAAATTAACTGATTTTGGGTTATCCGGGGTTGTTACGCATATTTGCTATGTTGAAAATTTATGTAACTGTATTTGTGTATCGTACCTGAATGAATTTACTAAAAAGGATTTTTGGATCGCTGAGATAGTAAATACAGTTACATAAAAGAAACTTTATTGTAAAAAACCCCGGGGATCCCCCAAGAGTGTACTCACCTAATTGTGGTTGCGGGGGTCGAGATTTAGCTCCTGGCCCCCCCCCCTGACCGCTACTAGGTCCCCCTCTCTCCCTGCTCCATGATCTTTATCATCCCCGTCTTAAACTATGTATGGTTCCTGCCTCCACAATCACTTGCCAGACTTTTTAACACTTCCTGACTACTCTATGGCTGAAGAAATGCTTCCTAACATCCCTTTGACTCATCTGAGTCTTAAATTTTGCCTTTGCTAGGACTAGTGCTGCTGGGGTTTTAAAGTTAAAACCTATGATAATTTATCACTCAGAGAACCTTGGGGCCCTAAAGAACTATGCAAAAGGTAGCCCCCCTGTTTATTATAAACCCAATTTAAAAAGGCTTGGATGACTACTGATCTTTTCAAAAATTTGGGTTTCCAAATTTTTTTTAAACCAAATGTTAATATTTTAAGGAAAATAATAAATTATTCTTGTGTATCTTATTTTTTATTGTTTTTTTAATGCCTAGTGCTACGGCTAACTTAATATAAGTTAATGTAAGCTTGTTGTCTGGCATTTATATGCATTTAAAATGGAAAAAAAAGGCGTTTGCTTTTGGGGATGTCTGCTTTAAGGCACTAGCCTGGAACCTAACCTGCCGTATAAGTGGGGCCCCCACTGTACACCAGTTTATTTCTTTACATTATGTTTTTCCCTTTTGAAACTAGTGATCTAGTGAAGTTAGCCTCACAAACACTCCGTTTTTTTTATAATAACATCTCAGAAGGGGAAGCATGGGGAAAATGTTTTCAGGCGGGAGAGGGAATGGTCGCCACCATTTTCACTAATGACATATTTTATTCATTCTAGAGTACAGTGGAGAGTTTCGAAGGGGGTCAAATTTTGTAAAAAAAGGGGGTTTGTAAACTTTTTTTGATTTCGTTAAAACGTAAAATGGGCCCCTGGGTTTTGTAACGTATTAGACCTGTCCGCCCTTGGGGAGCCCGCCAGTGAAACGTTGTTTACCATTGAGAGGCATTACCCAGCGCTCTTTTTAAAAATTCACAATACATCTGGGGGTCTTTTTGGTGGTTTAGTGATTGTCACTGTGAAATAAATCACCATGGGTTTCCAAAAACTTCCCAGTGGCACCCCAGTGGTAGCAGGCATGCAGGGAGTGTAATTATGCAGGGGGGTGTAGCAGGCATGCAGGGGGTGTAGCAGGCATGCAGAGAGTGTAGCATTCATGCAGGGGGGTGTTTGCATTCATGCAGAAAATGTAGCATTCATGAGGGGGTGTAGCATTTATGCGGGGGGTGTAGCATTAATGCAGGGGTGCAACATTCATGAGGGAGTGTAGCATTTTTGCAGGGAGTGTAGCATTCATGCAGGGGGGTGTAGCATTCCCTGCAGGGGGTGTAGCATTCATGCGGGAGTGTAGCATTCATGCAGGGGGTGTAGCAGGCATGCAAAGGGGGCAGCAGGCATGCAGGGGGTGTAGGGCATGCAGGAGTGTAGCATTATGCAGGGGGTTGGGATTTATCCCCGGGGGTGTCAGGCATGCAGGGGTGGCCCCGGGATGCAGGGAAATGTAGCAGGCATGCAGGGAGTGTAGCAGGCATGCAGGGGTGTAGTATTTTGCATTAAAAAAAAAAGGGGAAATAACCCCCCAAAAGGGGCTTGCCGGTCCTTTTTGGGTGGGGTTTCCCCCTTTCCCAAACCCCTAACACCCTCCCCCGTCATCATCCCTATCTTTTCCGAAAGTTAAACTCTTCAAAAAGGGAATTTAAAAGAATATATATATATTGTTTTTAATTATTTAGTATGTGAATATTTTTTTTGGGAAAAGGTTAATTGTATTTTTTTTCTTATGGGGGAAAAAAGGGTTCGAATTTCATAAACTTCATGTTAAGTAATAGCTCCTGGAACGGTTAAATTACGATACTGGGGGGCCACATATATCAGGTTTCTATTTTATTTATATCTTTTTTTATGTCATATTAGATGAATTGTGATAGATAAATAAGCTGTGGGGTTGATATTGGTTATATTGAAGTGTATTTTGTCCTCCCCCCGGGGCAGGAATTCCCTTGGGGCGGGTTAATGGGATTTTTAATTAATTTAAAAAAGAGGACAATTAACTCCCCACGAGCAATTGGGTTAGAGCGTGGTCAGGGAACAGATTAAACTCGTAAGCAGAGGTTCCCCTATATTTTTTAAAAGTTTATACAGCAGTGTGTAAAAATTGTAAAAAAAACAGAATAAAAGGAAATCAGCTCTAATTTACATTACTATTTTTATGCCCTTGGTCAGAAAAGGTTATAAGTCCAAAATTTTTTTTAAAGGCACGTTTTTGAAAAGGGGAAGGGCTTTTTACTACACAAGTAAAAAATTTAAAAAGTACATCAAAAAAAATAAAGCAGATTTTTTATAACTTCAGTCTGCATGATGTGAATCCAATCAAAGTCCCCCATCTCGGGGGGTACATTCCCAAAAACCCATGTGGATACCCAAAAAACAATGTCAAAGGACTAAAGGGTCTTCAGGGACTTTGCCGAAAAAAATGAAAGATAAATTTTAAATCACCCCAACAAAAAGGTAAAGGGTTTTATCCTGGACCTGGGCCCAAGAGAACATGTAGGCCCGGATGAATTAAAAAAATTGGGTATGCTGAAGACTGAAGACAGAGTAAAACAACTTAAATTGAATCAAGTTTTAAAATTCTTTTCCCAAAAGTCCGAAAAATCTTGCTGCCAATTTTGTCAAGGCTGGGGGAAACCAAAACAAAACATAGTACTAGGGGGAAAAAGGGACAACTTTTTACTACCCACAGTCAGTGGCCTGGCTTCAGACACCCTTTTTTGTACAGCAATAAAAGGGAAAGGAAAGTTTCCTTCCCTGCCAAAAGGCGGTTGATGAGCCAGTTCAAAAAAGAGCCAAAAAATACCTAATGAAGTAGCAACCAAAAAAGGAGGGGAATGATTTTTTTTTTTTTCTAAAATAAACACATGAAAAGTAAATAACTCTTTTTTCCTTTTCCTAGTATACAAAATCCTTTATAATATAATAACACATATCTCCTACAAATATATAATATTAAATTTTAAAAGGGTTTCCCCAAAAGGAAATAAATCACCTGTTAAAATTTTTGGGTTATCCCAGGTTTTCTACACATATGCTTTTATTTATAATCTATGTAAATGTATTTGTGTATACCCGAATAAACTTTTCTTACTTACTTACTAACTCGGATAGTAGCGGGGCCCTATATATAAGCCATTTTTTACTTACGTACATCCATGGGTAAAAGTTTAATTTTATAAATTAGCCCTTTGAAATTGTCATTTTTTTACCCATGGGCTTTCCAGTTTTTCTTGGCTTTTAAGTACTGCCCCCCCCTTTTGAATATATCCATAGGTTGGTAGTAGGTTGGTGGGGGGCAGCCACCCAGGGGGGCAGTGGAACCCGGGGTTAAGAACACCCCGGGAAAACGTGCAATTATGTAAGTATAATATTTTGGGGCTTGTGGAAGTGTATTTTTGGGGGGCCCGAAATAGACTAACCTAAATGACATTTTTTTTAAAAATAAATTTGTTCGGTAATGGCACTTGAGCAGGGTTCGCAATGAATTTTTTGTTAACCCGGGTTCCACTGTCAACCGTCCCCAGGTGGCTGTGAAACAGAAACCTGAAAAGTTTTAAAGATGGGGGATTGCTGGTGTCTTTTTTTTTCTCATAAAAAACCGGATAACAGGTATATCTAGCTACTTCTACCTACACTTTTGGTCACACTAAAAGGCATGCCCCATGCATATATATACATACACACATCTAGGTTTTTCTTTTTTTTTCTTGATAGCTCTTGTTCTTTTTTTTTTTCTATTGTCCATGGGGGAAATGGGAAAAAATCTTTCCCTCCTAAGCCATGGGGTTTGATGAGGGGACTAAAAAAGTCGGGACAATGGGTAGTAACCCCCCTTTTCCCGTAAAATTTATTAAAAAAAGAAGAAAAAACTTTTTAAAAAAATGGGTTGTTTGAATGTGCGTGGATGATGAAAATGATAAGAAAAAAGATGATTCTGATGTTATGAATGAAAAAAAAGTTGGAAAAGTCCTGGCCCTTAAAAAAGCTGAAGGGGGAGGCGAGTTTCAGTAAGGAGAAATAAATGGGATTGGGGGAGGGGGTAACTGAGGAGTTAGAGGGTTGGGGAGGGGGAGCAATAATGTTAAAGGATCCCGTTATGGAAGGAGAAAAAGGGGAAAATAAAATTTTAAATTCCCAAAGGGTTATGTGGATTAAAATAAGGGTCGGATGCGAAAAAGTGGGTCATAATAAACGTGTATGCACCCGGAGAAGAGAGGGGTGTAGAGGGAGAGAGAGAGATTTTTGGGGGATGTTGCAATGTTAAACGAAAACCCAAATGGGGAGTAATTGTGGTGGGGACCTAAATGCTAAAGTAGGAGAAACATGTAAAAGGGTGTGGTAGGTAAGTTTGGGGGTTTGAAATTATAATGGGAGCCCTTTTATTGAACTTTGTATAGAAAGGGGGTTTTGTTATTGGGAAACCCTATTTTAAGAAAAAAAAGGAAAAAAAATTTTTTTTTTTTTTTTTTAACAATGGGGGGGGTTCCCCCCAAGGCAGGGGGGGGCCCGAAAAAAAA
>WNWK01039458.1:0-17442 GCA_009830355.1 Cherax destructor
TTTAATAACAAACTTCATTCTATTAAACCGAGTATAGGTTTCTGGCCTTCTTGTCACCAATGTTGAGGGTGGGAGACTACACTCTCCCATCTTCGCATTGGCCACACTCGTCTTACGCACGGGTATCTCATGGAGAGGCTCCCTGCCCCTCTCTGTGAGCATTGACAGGTTCCAGTGTCAGTTCGACATATTCTGTTGGACTGTCCTCATTATCAACGAGCACGCAGAATTTACCTCCAATGGCGTCTTCGCTCTGCGGCCTTTCTTTATCTTCCTTCTTGCTGATGGACCCTCCTTTAATCCTGACTCTCTCGTAGACTTTTTGACAGAAACCTACTTACTACACAAACTCTGAAGATTATACATCTAGCACCTCCCTCAGCCCTTTCTACCTCGATATCTTGCTACCCTTTATCCCTGCACTATCCACTGTCTTGCTGCACTCCATACCCTACTAATCATCCATCTCCTGCTTACAATCTATTCTCCCTGCATCCTGTCCTGCCTTGCAGCGCTGTATAACCCTTGTGGTTTAGCGCTTCTTTTGATTATAATAATAATAATGGCACCTGATGTGACTACCCCAAAACACACAATAGGGCATTCTGATACCTCCAGCTCCGCTCAACCTGCACTTCTCCTTTTGGTGGTCCAAGGTTCCATCTACTCGTCTACCGCAAATCACTGCAAAACAAGAACAGATAAGTGATCTATACACTACATTGTGTACACTATTTACACACAAAACACTGGATCAGCAACCACATTCTCCATTCTTTTCATGTAATGAATCACCAGGTTTAGAAGTTGGAAATACAAGGCCCACCTAGTGAAGCTCTGAGGGTGATTCCTCATTAAGTGAAGGAAACTTACTGGATTGTAGTCACTAGAGACCATAACAGGATGCATAGATCCTGTTACATACACAGAAAAGAAATTTTGCACTCCCAAAACTAAAACCAGAGTTTCCTTTGCTATGGTGGCATAGCATCCTTGTTGCCTGTTACATTTCTCTGAAAAGTAGCTGACTGGCAGTACTTACCCTGCTCTACCCTGCAACAAGACTGCCCCAACCTCCATATCATTTTGAACAACCCAGGGTAGGTAACTCAAATTTACAAATAAAAGATCATGAGGGTTAATATCATACAGAAGGTTCATATACAAAGATATTAAAGTTACACTTATGGGTGTGTCCTTGGCACATAGGGTAATTGGAATCAATAATACCGCCACAAACTCACAACTGTGGTATCTAGTACTTCAATGAAATTATTCATAAGAGGAACCCTCGAACATTAGTTAGCGAATTTACTTTGTGGGAGTCAGTGAACCTGCTGAGAGAGTCATCAAGTGTGAGACCCTTGAAAGGCAACGTCCACTGACTCTCGCTAAGTACATTGAAAATATAAAAAAACTTCACATCTTCCTCACTGCATGTCTCTTCCCAAAAGTTTATGTTGCCCCACACAGGCTGACTGTGCGCAGCCACATTTATCTCATGAGGATTCACCTAGCCCCCATTTTCAGCATCAAAAAACTCTTTCGCAAAGGCCCACCACGACAGAGCTACCACTACAACCCTTCTTTCAGTAGGTCCAACTCTTCCCCAATCTCGTACACTTTTCCTATGTACATCTTCATCAGGGACCTTATCTACTATCAGTTGCCATGCACAACCAATCACTGCTTTCTAGGAGCCGGCTCCAGTATCACCACCTCCTCTCTAGCCTCCAGATCAAGTAGCACCACCACATGGTCCCACGTTATCCTGGGCAGACTCGTAGGCTGGTTCACTAGTGCCGCCCCTCTCATCTTAGCCAAACAGTCTCTGAAACTGAGAAAAAACACCGAGGGGGAAGCATCACCATTCTCACCTAGCCCAGGACTTAATGATTCCAGAGTGCTTCTCCGCACGGTAATGAAAAATAGGGGCATCCCCTCATCCCAGTCCTTCTGGTACTGGGGAAAACAAAAGTGCATCGTCCTGAGAGACTGGTAAAAAAAAAACCTACTTTTCTGTGACTCTCAAAGTGATAGACATCCTTAAGTAAGTATCTCAAAACTACATGACAATTTATGAAATTTGACTTCTGGTTGGCTTGGTGAAAGCCGAGCTGACAAAATTTTACCAGAAATCTCAAAACCACACAGGAAGGGGCAGGAACTCTGGTACGGTAAATTAGACACATATGCAATACTTGGGTATCTTTATTGAGGAAACGTTTCGCCACACAGTGGCTTCATCAGTCCATACAAAGAAGAATCGTGAAGAACAGGAGGAGTCGATGTTGTCAGTCCATCAAACTTGAATATAATACAGCATATGTACGAAGAGGTAGCTTATATACTGTAGACAGGAGAGGTGCAAAAGTCGTAGGAGGTGCCACATTTGCCCAATGTGGAAGTAGGTCGTGCCCAAGGATTAGGCAAGCGAAGAAATCCCTGTATTAAGATACCAAGATGTTTCTGTGTCAGACAGGATGTAGATGAATGGAACAGAGCTTTTCACAGTAGCTGCCTCAGACTTTACTCTGTTGACTACTACTCTTTGTGTTCTACATGTTAGGAAATTATAGATCCATCTACCAACTTTTCCTGTTATTCCTTTATCACGCATTTTGTGTGCTATTACACCATGGTCACACTTGTCAAAGGCTTTTGCAAAATCTGTGTATATAACATCTGCATTCTGTTTATCTTCTAGAGCATCCAGGACCTTGTCGTAGTGGTCCAGTAGTTGGGACAGACAGGAGCGGCCTGCTCTAAACCCATGCTGTCCTGGGTTGTGCAATTGATGGGTATCAAGATGGGTGGCGATCTTGCTTCTTAAAACCCTTTCAAAGATTTTTATGATATGGGACGTTAGCGCAATTGGTCTGTAGTTCTTTGCTATTGCTTTACTGCCCCCTTTGTGGAGCGGGGCTATGTCTGTTGTTTTTAGTAGCTGCGGGACGATCCCAGTGTCCATGCTTCCTCTCCATAAGATGTTAAAAGCATGTGATAGGGGCTTCTTGCAGTTCTTGATGAACACGGAGTTCCATGAGTCTGGGCCTGGAGCAGAGTGCATGGGCATGTCATTTATTGCCTTTTCGAAGTCATTTGGCGTCGTGGTGATGTCAGAAAGGCATGCATCTGTCAAATTCTGTGGCACTCTCGTAAAAAATTCATTTAGGTTTTCGATTTTCAGTCTGGTTAGTAGCTCGCTAAAAACTGAGTCATACTGGGACTTAAGTAATTCACTCATTTCCTTGCTGTCATCTGTGTAGGACCCATCCCGTTTAAGTAGGGGCCCCAATACTGGTTGTTGTTCTCGACTTTGATTTTGCATAGGAAAAGAAATACTTTGGGTTTCTTTCAATTTCATTTATGGCTTTTTGTTCTTCCCGTGTCTCTTGATTCCTGTAAGATTCCTTTAGTTTTAATTCAATGCTTGCTATTTCTCTGACTAGTGTCTCCCTACGTATTTCAGAGATATTGGCCTCCTGTAGCCGCTCCGTTATTCTTTGCCTTCGCCTGTATAGGGAGAGCCTCTCTCTTTCTAGCTTGCATCTTCTCCTCCTTTTCCTTAAGGGAATTTGCCTTGAGCAAACCTCGAGTACCACAGAGTTAATTGGTTCTAGACATAGGTTGGGATCCGTGATGCTTAGTGTAGTGGTTGTAGGTTAGTAAAACCCAGAGTAAATATAACCATGTACTCTCTAAGGCCGCTCCATAACAACAACGACAATAACAAAACAATTATAAATGACTGAACCAAACAAACATAGTATTCAATCCTCCTACTGCTCCCAACCCCTTACATTCCTCCTTTTCTAAATTACATTATATCATCCAACTTATAAATCCAACCTATCTGGAGGTTTGACAACTCTGCTGGAACTCTGGAGAATTGGAGGGTTTGCACTGTCCTGAGGTGCCTCCTCTTCTCTCACCCGGCTGGTTCCCTTATCAAACCTCCCAGGAGGTTCTTCCTGTATGCTAACCTGCTCTTTAAGTTTATTACCATTATTATCTGTTGTGGGCAGTTCCTTTAAACCACTCCTTACTGCTTCTGGTACTGTTGGAATCAGTGGTTGTTCTCCACTCCTAAACCTTGGCATGAGCTGATCTATATGCCTTTTCCATATCATGTTACCAAACCCTCTAATTAACACTTTATAATTCCTAACCCCTAATACCTCCACAATTTTCCCTTCTAACCAAGGGTCACCTTTCCCAAAGTTCCTTGCATACACAGCATCATCAACTTTAAAATGCTTCACCACTCCTTGAGGGTCACCAGCAGGCATGTTAGGCAATGAATTGTCCTCTTTAACATGACATTTGACAGCCGATACAGGGACTTTAAAATTCCTATGAAACATCATTTCTGCTGGTGTCTTATTTGTGGAGGAATGAACAGTTTTCCTATGGTTATATAAGAACCTACATAATCTGGTATTGAGAGAACCTTTTGTAAACTTGTGTAACCCTTCCTTCAATGACCTTACCACCCTCTCTGCCAGACCATTTGATGAAGGATGGTATGGGGCTGGAGTAACATGTTCAATACTATTCTTACTAAAGAAGGCTTCCAGCTCTTGTGAGACAAAATAAGCAGCATTATCTGACACAACTGTGTCTGGTAACCCAAAATTACAAAAGGATTTCCTCAGTAACTCAGTAGTAACTGTGAATGTCATGGAGCTAGTTATTTACACATCTAAGAATTTTGAAAAGGAATCCACAATTACCAAAAAATATTTGCCCTCAACAGGACCTGCATAATCTATATGCACTCTAGACCATGGTGTCCCAGTGCTGGGCCAAGATAGAACAGGAGATGAATTTGGCTTAAAATTCTGAAAACAAATGGGACAACTCTTTGTCACTTCTGCAATATCTTGGTCCATCTTTGGCCACCAGACCCACTGCCTAGCTTCTGCTTTCATAGCATTGATACCATTATGACCTATATGCAGATGCTCCAATACCTTACATCTCAATTTTACAAGCACTACCACTCTATTTCTATACAATAATACATTATCATGAACAGTCAGATCTGATTTGACTGAATTATAATCAGATAAAAATACACTGTTTTTACACCATCCATATTTAACATTATTTACTACTTGGGATAATACAGCATCTATCCCAGTTTCCTCTTTGATTTTGTCAAATGATAAGTGTTTGAAATCGAGGAACTCTACTAATCTCACATATTCCGAAGGTATACCTGATTCTAAGCTGTGATCTTCAATAGGTAATCTACTAAATGCATCTGCAATAACATTTTCCTTACCAGCCTTGAATGACAATTCATAATCATACTGAGCTAATAACAGAGCCCAACGCTGAATTCTGGCATTTGCATTTACTGGAATGTGTTTCCCTTTACCAAACAACCCTAGCAATGGTTTATGATCTGTGCGAGCAACAAACTTTCTCCCTAGCAAAAAATATCTGAATTTCTTAACAGCATACACCAAAGCTAGACCTTCTTTATCAAGTTGAGAATAATTCTGTTCTGCCGGAGAAAGTTTCTTACTAGCAAAATACACAGGGTTTTCCTAGCCATTTACTACCTGGATTAACACACATCCAACACCCACAGAAGAAGCATCAACCTCAATTATTAATGGATGCTCTCCCGTAAAATTAGTCAACAAAACTGAACACTCCAATTGTTTTTTAATCCTTTGAACAGCTTCCTCTTCCACTGAAGACCACTCAAATGTAGCCCCCATTTTTAATAAATCATACAGTGGTGCCAAAATTAAAGAAAAATTCTTAATAAACTTACAATAGTAAGTCACCATCCCCACAAAAGACTGAACTTCTCCTACAGACGTAGGTGAAGGTAAATTCACAAGAGCCTCCACCTTCTGAGAAGAAGGTTTAATACCTGCCCCAGAAATCTCATACCCCAGATATGCAATAGATCTGGCTTTCAACACTGACTTATCCTTATTCAGTACTACATTATGCTCTTGTAAAATACTCAACACCTGCCTGAGTCTGACATCATGCTTAACTTCTGTGGCACCACATATTATGATATCATCTAAATAGGATGCAACCCCATCCAGGTTAACAAACAATTGGGAAATAAATTTCTGGAAAATACCAGGAGATGAGGAAATTCCAAATAGTAATCTCTTATATTTAAAAAGTCCCCTGTGGGTATTAATTACTAAAAGATGTTGGCTCCTCTCATCTACAGGTATCTGTAAATAAGCATCCTTCAAATCTAATTTTGTAAATATTTTACCTTTACCCACTACAGACAATAATTCCTCAATCCTGGGTAAAGGATATCTTTCACAATGAATGTTTTGATTTACATATTTAAAATCCCCACATATTCTCATAGACTTAGAGTCAGCCTTTAATACTGGGACAATAGGTACAGACCATTCACTATGCGAAATAGTCTCAATAATGCCTTTCTGCACTAATTTTTCTAATTCTTTCTCAATCATCTCTTTGTGAAAAAATGGTACTGGCCGTGCTTTCACAAACTTAGGAACAGCATCACTTTTCACATGAATTTTGGCCACAAAGCTGGAGATAGGTTTACTAGAATCTACCCTAAAATTATCTAACATTTCTTCAGCACTGTCTAGTTTGTTAATTTTGGTAGAT
This sequence comes from Cherax destructor, assembly GCA_009830355.1. Lineage (NCBI taxonomy): Eukaryota > Metazoa > Arthropoda > Malacostraca > Decapoda > Parastacidae > Cherax > Cherax destructor. The sequence continues at coordinate 6,634 of WNWK01039458.1, forward strand.
TCATCCAATCCAGCAAGGTAAATCCCTACCTTTTTCATGAGGTCTTTCCCACACAAGTTACTATTATGGGATTTCACTACATAAAACACTTGTGACACCTCTAAGTTATTATATCTTACCGGCAAAACCACCTGTCCCAGAAGGTTTATTTTCCAATTATCATATGCATTTACCCTCCTAGAACATGGCTCAATGTGCCCCTTTACTGCCTCTACCTAGTCTTTGGATAAAGTCGAGATGGACGCCCCACTGTCAATCTCAAAAGGTACCTGTTGATTGTTAATGATAAACCCATATTTCTCTGCCTTCATGGAAAACACTCTATCCTCTAAGGCATATAAGCTCATCACTTCCTCATCCTCTGAACTATCACTGCCATCCAGCACCTTAATTGACTTTGTTCTAGGATATCTAGGTGATTGCTGTGTCCTTGCTGTCCTGTTTTTTTCAATACTCGAATTTGATACAGCCTTAGGAGACACTTTTGACGATTTCTCTCTACACACTCTTCTCAAGTGGCCTTTCTTATGACACTTATTACAGAAAAAGTCTTTAAACCTACAAGTACTACTACTGTGCTGGAACCCACAATGTTTACATTTCACAGCATTAATCACTTGTACCGCAGGAGCAGAGTTCTGATCTGTAACAAATGCCTGTTCCAAGTTCAAAAGTTTGTCAAATAGTTTTGCAGACTGCACACTTTGCAAATCCAAATTTTCTGCAACTAGGTGAGGAAAATATACTTCATCCACCACCGCCATAAACAACTGGTCCCTCACTCTGGGGTCAAATTGTCCCCAAAGGTACAGTTCACAGCCAATGCTTTTAAATCTGTATATAATTCATGCAAGGACTCACCCTGTCGTTTCTTCCTCTGCTGAAAAGCCAACAAACTGCGGTGGTAGGCTGGTTTCACTGCATAATAACTTTTCAGTGCCGCGACCAAGTCGTCGTAACACTTCGTGTGTGGTAAATCTGGTGCACATACATTACCTAAAACACTGTAAGTTTCTGATCCCAGTGACACTAGCAAGAAATTCCTCTTGTTATCTTGCTCTTTAATTTCTAAGTGAGCGAAATTGGCTTCCAACAAGCTTAGCCAAAGCTCCAAAGAAATCTTACGTGGGTCGAAAGGTTCCAACCTTCCTTGTGCTGCCGCCGCCATGCCGTCACTTGTGCTGCTGTAGATTTTTAATAATCACCGCTCTGCTGCAACGTTCTCGGCTGCCAATATCCCTACTACTTCAGTCCACATTGGCCCACTATCCTTGGCTCTGATGATCCCATCCTCGTCGCCATTGTAGTTGTTGTAGGTTAGTAAAACCCAGAGTAAATATAACCATGTACTCGCTAAGGCCGCTCCATAACAACAACGACAATAACAAAATTATAAATGACTGAACCAAACAAACATAGTATTCAATCCTCCTACTGCTCCCAACCCCTTACACTTAGGCAATCTTCCCAGTTTATATCATTTAGGACTTGGTTTACTTGGTCCCACCTTATGTTTTTGTTATTGAAGTTGAATTTGGAGAAAGCTCCCTCGCGGCTGATCACATTTTGTTGATCTGGGGCTCCCCGCATGCATGTCTGGACCTCTATTATGTTGTGATCTGAGTATATTGTTTTTGATATGATGACATTTCGTATCAGATCATCATTGTTGGTGAAGATGAGGTCCAGCGTATTCTCTAATCTTGTGGGCTCCACTATTTGCTGGTTTAAGGTGAATTTGTTGCAGAGATTTAAAAGTTCATGCATGTGTGAATTTTCATCTGAGCTGCCTCCTGGTGTTATCTCTGCTACCACAATGTTTGCAATGTTCCTCCATTTTAGGTGCCTGAGGTTGAAATCCCCCAGTAGCAAGATGTTGGGGGCAGGAGCTGGAAGATTTTCCAGACAGTGGTCAATTTTCAGAAGCTGTTCCTGGAATTGTTGGGACGTTGCATCTGGGGGCTTGTAGACAACCACGATGACTAGGTTTTGATTCTCGACCTTTATTGCTAGTACTTCAACTACATCATTTGAGGCATTTAGTAGTTCTGAACATATAAGTGACTCTGTGATATACAGGCCAACCCCCCCTTTTTGCCTGTTCACTCTGTCACACCTGTATAGGTTGTAGCCCAGGATCCATATTTCATTGTCCAAGTGATCTCTTATGTGGGTCTCTGTGAAAGCCGCAAACATAGCGTTTGACTCTGTAAGCAGTCCACGAATAAAAGGTACCTTGTTGTTTGTTGTTGGCTTTAGACCCTGTATATTAGCAAAGATGAATGTAGTTGGATTGGTGGTATTGTAATGAAGCAAATCAGCCCCTCAAGCATTATTTATGTAAGGTGTGATAAATATTAGTTGTGAAAATTTCATGACTGTCCTCACTTATATTTCTTGTCTATATCCTTATCTATTTACCATGTGCATAGTTCTGTAACTCAGGGGAAAGAAATAAATGCTGTTAATTAACTCAAGAAATGTATTTGAACTGTGATTATCTGCGCATTCTGTTGCTCTGTTATTGTATGTTCCAATATGTTTTCTCTAGAATTTTTGTTAATCTGTAATATAGTGTATAACATTAATTTTCTTTGTGTCTGATTATTTTTCTAGTATTAGTATTCATTGCAATAATTATTGTGAGTAGAAATAAGGTTTATAGAGGCAAGTGACCTTCTTGTGTCGAAATTTGTAAAGAGTTTGTGTACATGAGAGGGAGTTCTATTCAAAACAAGGGAGGGAACACGCGGAAGAGTTCCCCTATCCACTCTCACACCTTTGTCAGCTTAAGAAGCCTTTTTCAACTTCTCATATTGATTATACTGCTGCTAACAAGTTTAGCAGCAACCAGGCACCCCCCAAAGAGATGCCTCAAGAGTAGGAGCAGGCTTGGGGTTAGCAACCAGGCACCCCCCAAAGAAATGCCTCCAAAGTAGGAGAGATCCACCAGAAATACTGAGGAGAGGATAGTGCTAGAAACCTTGAACACCCTAGCCCTGGAGGATCAGACCAGGCTTGTAATCTGGGGATTTGGAAGGTCTCAGGAGCATCCTGAGGCAGGAATGTATCAAGGAAATGTAAATCTCAGTATGGAAAAGCTATGTGGGGAGGGAGTGTTAACATCAGTAAGCAAGGCTTACTCTAAGAATTAAGTATTTGTTGATAGAATATTTTTTGTGTGTCAATACTTTCAGATACCATTTGCTATTACAATTGTTGTTTTTGTGCCAACACTTTCTGATACCCTGGTAATGTGTTTATTAAATTGTAAGTGGTTATATCTGGGTATGTTTTACTTCCCCCTTTGAGCCATGTATACAAGGTCCATGTGTTAGAGATTAAATTAAATAACCTATTGATGTTATCATTTTTCTGTGGAGAGTCAAGCCCCTGATAAGGTGCCTACTGCTCGTGTTTTCAGGCCATGCTACCCTAAGAGCCAGTACTTATCAGGACCCCTATCTCGTTTTAACTATCCTGTATGATTTCTCACTGGGTTTTCTCCTGCTCTAACCCAAACTCCTTGTTTTCTCCCTTCTCCTATGACTATCGTTTCTTTTATCCCTTCCACTATTAAAAGAGCAGGTGGTGGCAGCATACTCCCAAGAGAATAGACCGCTACCGTCTATTCTCTCATATTCTAGTAATGTTCCCTTTGATTTGATCTCTATATTCCCATATTTTTTGTCCACTCCGAGTCTCTACCTGAGGGAACAGACAATATGGCATCGTCTGGTGTTCTGTCGACCCCAGGGTGGGGCTGGGGTGGTATATGCTGCATTTCAGTATTGGTGGTATGGGGGGGTGTCTTTTTTTCCTGGCTCTAATATCTGTTGTAATGGAGTGGAGGCCACTGACTGTGATTCCACTCCAGAAATGCTTTCAGTTGGTGTACAATTTCTGTCATTTCCTGCCAGCTTTTTTTCCTTCCTGGCACTAAAAAACCTCTCTCTCCGGAGTGGCTGTGGCTACCCAGATTTTGCCATGGTCTGTGTCGCCTCGTACCCTTTAGGTGGTATGCCTGGCAATATAAGTTATAGCACTGTCTTTCCTGAATTGATGTGTGGCACATTTCAGGGTGGAAAAACTTACAGGACGGGAGGTTGCATTTGCCTGTTTTCATATGGTCACGGCATTTTCTGGGGTGATCATAATTGCATGACCCATCTGATTTCCCAGATTTTCCATGCCTGCAGATACCAAGTGCATAGTATTCACATAGGCCTGGTTTCCGTTTGCCCTGGTTTTTTGTGACTGTGTTCCCCATTGGTGGGTGTGTTCCTGTCTCGTGTCTGCCTTCGTTATTTGTGCTAACAATGGAGTCTTCAACTTTTTCCGGTAATTTATCTTCAGTATTTCCCTGGGCATCCCCTTGTTTACTATCTACCGTGGTATTGCTAGTTTGTACCACTGTTTTGTGTGTGTCCTTGTCTACCCTGTTTCCCCATCATTTATTTCACTAGAGCTACTGTCCCTCTTCAGGTCACCATCATTTATTTCTCCATTCTTAAATATATTGGGTATCATTTCAACATCTGTACCAGGGGCAGTAGCACCATCTGGCCCTGATTTTTTACTTTCCCAACTGTTATAGAAAGCTGTCATGTTTTTTTATGAAGTCGGATTTGGTGTTGTCATCTTTTAATATCGATGTGATTTTATTCCACAGTTCGGTCTCATTTGGACATACCCAAAAACACTTCCCTTGTTTAATATCTCGGGTAGTAGAATCTTGAATGCCTACACAAGGGGCATGTCAGCATTTACCACAAAACTTGCATGTGATCCATGCAGAGGAACGTTTGGTTGTTTGTTTGCATATTATACAGGTTTTCATGATTGATTTTTGTTGGTTGCTTTACTGTACATTCTACTAATAGGTTCCCTGAAGTGGTGATTCGTCTATTTGTATCGTATCTATTTTATTTGCATGTGTAAGTGGTTGGACAATCTTATCTCTAAGTTTTGTTATTGTTTGGGAAATTGATAAGGTCCCCTAAAACTCCGTCCGCTTATTGAATCCGGACAATGATACCAGTTTGAATCCAGTCAATGGTTCCCTTATTTCTTGGATCTGACGAGATCCAGTGTCACTTATTTAATGAATCCTGTAGGGATTGTTTGTGTTACGTGAGACAGGCCACTGGAAGATGATTTAAACAGAGTAATAATGATCGGTATGGTACAAAAGTATAACTTTCGTGTTGGAGATAAAAACCGGTCCTTCTGCAGCTCCTACTGTACGGCTGCCGTACCTCTGGCACCCTGGTTTACCTTTGGCACCCTGTTTACTTCTGGCACCCTGGTAAACCTCACCCCGCTTTAACACCTGGGTTTCCGTGCACTTATGATTCACTCTACTGGGTTTAGTTTTTGTTTTGTTTTTTCTACACCACAACACTGCTGTTTTTTCTATGATGACTGGAATATATACGGACTTATGTTGGTGAAAACGTTCACTGACAACTCACAACTCGACACTTGTTTATCGTATTTTTCAGCTGGACAAATTACGTATTTCCTCAGGATTGTGCACCTTTTCGTATTTCATAGATTTTTATATCAATGTAATCACTAGATTTTGGTCAGGTATACTAACAGTTTAAAATTATCAATACACGACTTGTGTGGTAAGGATCCGGCGGCCGCTGGCAACTGATTTCAAAACACGAAACTCGTTAGGCCTAACACTTCCGCCTTTGTTTCTACTTTAGCATCTATTAACTTATCTGTATACTACAGCACCACTGATATATTCACTATACAGATCTATCTTCAATTTATTTTCAGGGAGACTTTCCTTCCTCTGACAAATAAACGTTCTGTTTTGTTATTTCACACGGCACTTAAGTTCCCCTCTGGCTTTATGGCACTATGTTCTGGCACACTAATTCCCTTGTTTTTGACTCTGTATAAGTGTTTTTCTGCCTGGTTTGTTGCGAGCACTGGAGGGATGTACCTTATAAGATCACTGGCACAGTTTTAAGGTTCTAGCAAGTAAAGGAAACCGCGAAAAACACGAAAAAACACGGAGCAAGACGGACGCGTGTACAGGCCTACTCTACTACTGTTGGTATATCTAGGACAATGTGTGTTGTATAGTCTAAGTTATTTGTTAAGAAAATTGTCTGTCCAATCATCGATACCCTTGGCATTGGAGAATTCTATAGCCCAGTCAACCGTCTCTAGCTCTGCTGTGAAGTTATTTATTGAGGCCTTGTCATGGAGCCTAAATGAAACTTTGGTGTATTCTAGAGGTGGTTTACTAATGTTTGTTAAGAGGAAGGTGGGGTAGTGGTCTGTAGTGCTGTCTGTTATTATCCCTGATTTAAGGGGGGCTAAGATATTGGTCCATATATGGTCGATTATGTTTACACTCGTCTCAGTAAGCCTGGTTGGTTTTGTCATTGTTGGTATGAGAAGTGTGTTGTTCATATTGTTGATGAAATCAGATATTGGCTGGTCATCTGGTAGGCCAAGGTTGATGTTGAAGATAAGGTGGTGCTTTGTTCATTTGGTTGTTTGTTATTAGCGTTTTTAGTTTATCACTAAAATTTGGGATGTTTGTATGAGGCATCCGGTAAATGGCCTCGATTGTTATCGGAGTCTTAAGGTTTTATGCAGTAAAATTAGCAAAAATTTATTCTTCATATTCATCACTATAGCAAGTGGTGTCACAACAGGATATTTCATTCATCTACTACATTCATCTTTGCTAATATACAGGGTCTAAAGCCAGCAACAAACAACAAGGTACCTTACATTCGTGGACTGCTTACAGAGTCAAATGCTATGTTTGCGGCTTTCACAGAGACCCACATAAGAGATCACTTGGACAATGAAATATGGATCCCGGGCTACAACCTATACAGGTGTGACAGAGTGAACAGGCAAAAAGGGGGGGTTGCCCTGTATATCACAGAGTCACTTATATGTTCAGAACTACTAAATGCCTCAAATGATGTAGTTGAAGTATTAGCAATAAAGGTCGAGAATCAAAACCTGGTCATCGTGGTTGTCTACAAGCCCCCGGATGCAACGTCCCAACAATTCCAGGAACAGCTTCTGAAAATTGACCACTGTCTGGAAAATCTTCCAGCTCCTGCCCCCAACATCTTGCTACTTTGGGATTTCAACCTCAGGCACCTAAAATGGAGGAACATTGCAAACAATGTGGTAGCAGAGATAACACCAGGAGGCAGCTCAGATGAAAATTCACACATGCATGAACTTTTAAATCTCTGCACCAAGTTCACCTTAAATCAGCAAATAGTAGAGCCCACAAGATTAGAGAATACGCTGGACCTCATCTTCACCAACAATGATGATCTGATACGAAATGTCATCATATCAAAAACAATATACTCAGATCACAACATAATAGAGGTCCAGACATGCATGCGGGGAGCTCCAGATCAACAAAATGTGATCAGCCGTGAGGGAGCTTTCTCCAAATTCAACTTCAATAACAAAAACATAAGGTGGGACCAAGTAAACCAAGTCCTAAATTATATAAACTGGGAAGATTGCCTAAGCATCACGGATCCCAACCTATGTCTAGAACAAATTAACTCTGTGGTACTTGAGGTTTGCTCAAGGCAAATTCCCTTAAAGAAAAGGAGGAGAAGATGCAAACTAGAAAGAGAGAGGCGCTCCCTATACAGACGAAGGCACAGAATAACGGAGCGGCTACAGGAGGCCAATATCTCTGAAATACGTAGGGAGACACTAGTCAGAGAAATAGCAAACATCGAATTAAAACTAAAGGAATCTTATAGGAATCAAGAGACACGGGAAGAACTAGAGCCATAAATGAAATTGAAAGAAACCCAAAGTATTTCTTTTCCTATGCAAAATCAAAGTCGAGAACAACAACCAGTATTGGGCCCCTACTTAAACCGGATGGGTCCTACACAGATGACAGCAAGGAAATGAGTGAGTTACCTAAATCCCAGTATGACTCAGTCTTTAGCGAGCCACTAACCAGACTGAAAATCGAAAACCTAAATGATTTTTTCATGAGAGTGCCACAGAACTTGACAGACGCATGCCTTTCTGACATCATCACTACGCCAAATGACTTTGAAAAGGCAATAAATGACATGCCCATGCACTCCGCTCCAGGCCCAGACTCATGGAACTCCGTGTTCATCAAGAACTGCAAGAAGCCCCTATCACATGCTTTTAACATCCTATGGAGAGGAGCATGGACACTGGGATCGTCCCGCAGCTACTAAAAACAACAGACATAGCCCCACTCCACAAAGGGGCAGTAAAGCAATAGCAAAGAACTACAGACCAATTGCGCTAACGTCCCATATCATAAAAATCTTTGAAAGGGTTCTAAGAAGCAAGATCGCCACCCATCTTGATACCCATCAATTGCACAACCCAGGACAGCATGGGTTTAGAGCAGGCTGCTCCTGTCTGTCCCAACTACTGGACCACTACGACAAGGTCCTGGATGCTCTAGAAGATAAACAGAATGCAGATGTTATATACACAGATTTTGCAAAAGCCTTTGACAAGTGTGACCATGGTGTAATACCACACAAAATGCGTGATAAAGGCATAACAGGAAAAGTTGGTAGATGGATCTATAATTTCCTAACACGTAGAACACAAAGAGTAGTAGTCAACAGAGTAAAGTCTGAGGCAGCTACTGTGAAAAGCTCTGTTCCACAAGGCACAGTACTTGCTCCCATCCTATTCCTCATCCTCATATCAGACATTGACAGGGATATAAGCCACAGTGCTGTGTCTTCTTTTGCAGATGACACCCGAATCTGTATGACAGTGTCCACCGTTGAAGACACTGCAAGACTCCAAGCAGACATCAACCAAATCTTTAAATGGGCTGCAGAAAACAATATGAAGTTCAATGATGAGAAATTTCAATTACTCAGATACGGAAAACGTGAAGAAATTAAAATCTCATCGGAGTACAAAACTAATTCCAACCACACAATAGAGCGAAAAACTAATGTCAAAGACCTGGGAGTGATCATGTCAGAGGATCTCACCTTCAAGGACCATAACAATGTAGCAATTGCATCTGCTCGAAAAATGACAGGATGGATAATGAGAACCTTCAAAACCAGGGATGCCAAGCCCATGTTGACACTTTACAGATCGCTTGTTCTATCTAGGCTGGAATATTGCTGCACACTAACTGCACCTTTCAAGGCGGGTGAAATTGCTGACCTTGAAAATGTGCAGAGAATCTTCACCGCACGCATAAGTGTGATAAACCACCTCAACTACTGGGAACGCTTGAAGTTCCTAAACCTGTACTCTCTAGAACGCAGGCGGGAGAGATACATTATTATATACACATGGAAAATTCTCGAGGGCTTAGTACCAAACTTGCACACAAAAATCACTCCGTACGAAAGCAAAAGACTCGGCAGGCGATGTAACATCCCCCAATGAAGAGCAGGGTGCCACTAGCACGTTGAGGGACAACACAATAAGTGTGAGGGCCCAAGATTGTTCAACTGCCTCCCAGCATACATCAGGGGATTACCAACAAGCCCCTGGCTGTCTTCAAGCAGGCACTGGACAGGCACCTCAAGTCGGTACCTGATCAGCCGGGCTGTGGTTCGTACGTTGGACTGCGTGCGGCCAGCAGTAACAGCCTGGTTGATCAGGCTCTGGTCCAACAAGAGGCCTGGTCACAGACCGGGCCACGGGGCGTTGACCCCTGGAATTCTCTCCAGGTAGACTCCAGGTATTGAAACATTATAAATTTAAAATAATGAGTAAATGGTTGAGAAATCCTCAGCCCTTAACAGTAATGAAATTGGGAAAAAATTTTAAGTTTGAAGTTAAGTTGAGCAGTCTTAAATTATTAGAAATTTTTTTAAAACCCGGTAACTGGTAGGTGTTAGGTAAAGTGTTTTTGGTTTTAATTTTTTGGGGGATGAGGTGGGTTTCCCAAATGGTTTGTTGCATGCAAAAGTATGTAACCTTTAATTGGAGCATGTTAAACACCCAATAGGCTTCCTCCACCCGCAACCCTCTTTAAAGGGGTTTTGGGGATGGGGCCCCCTCATCAAAACAAGACTGGTTAGCCAATAATTGATTTCAATGACAAAGGGGCTGGATACCACTGCGGTTTGTCATTGGAATTCCTGCATAGAGCTGGTTGTGGGAAAATTGTCTGTCTTTTGGCTGCTGTTTCCTGAAAATTGGGGTGCCCAAAAACCCCTTTATATAGTGTCATATGTGTAAAAACTCTTTTTTATTGGTGAAGGAAAAGACAAAAGTCTTTTATATTCTTCTTGGGAAGGGGAAAAACAAAAAATCTTATATTTCAAAAAGTTGAAGGAAAACAAATTCAAGCATTTTTAGGGTTTTTTTGCTCCCAAACCCCTTTTACATTAAAAGGCCATTGAAACCCGAGGTTTTAATAGTCCTTAAATTTATTTGGCAGGGATCCTTTTTGTGTTGTGTTTATGAATTCAGATCTTGGGCCTTTTTTGTGCATAACATTTTTTCATAAGAGATGGACGAGGGGTATCGAAGGTGGGTTTTTTCTCGTTTTGGTTGGTGTTTGTTATAAGTTTCAAGGAGGAGTTTTAGAGGGGGAAGAGGTGTTTTGGTATGTAAGGCAATAATAAATTTTGGGTGCTTTGTATATTAAAAGTTTAAAACTCTTGGGAAAAGGGGGGTGTGTTATCTTTGCAGGGTTAGTAATCAATCGCACTGGGCTTTTGTTGGGTTATTAAAGGGTTTTAAAGGGGATTTGCTGTGGTTAGCTCCATGCAAAAAAACCAAAGGGGAGGAAGGGGGGGGAGAATTGAA
>WNWK01039459.1:0-17441 GCA_009830355.1 Cherax destructor
AATTGATTTTCAGAAAATCTTGAAAATGCCTAAATCGTCAAAAATGCAATAAAATCAAGTTTTATAGCATTTTTGAATATTTCATTATTATTTAACTTTTTTAAAAATCCCATTAAAAATCTTTAAAAATCAATATTTTATAGAATATTTCATATTATTTTCGAAAAACATGAAACATTAAAAAGCTCAGAAAAATTAGCTAAAATCGTATTTTATTGCATATTTCGACGTTTTGGAGCGGTTTGAGTGCTTTTCTGCAAAACTGATTTTTAGCTAAAATACTTAGATTATCAAACTTTTAAATAGAATTTCTACTGCAATTGAAATTTATGGGAAAAGTAAGCAAAATTTAATGATTTTCTTTTATGAAGCTTACTTAAGTGTATTTTACTAAAATTGTTTTCAGAAAATCCTTGAAAATGCTTAATCGTCAAAAATGCAATAAAATAAGTTTTATAGCATTTTTAATATTTCATAATTATTTAACTATTTTAAAAATCCATTAAAAATCTCTAAAATCAAATTTTTAAATTAATTATTGAAAACATTAAACAAGCTCAGAAAAATGTGCTAAAATCGTATTTTATTGCATTTTTCGACGATTTAGAGCGTTTGAGTGCTTTTCTGGCAAACTCATTTTTTAGCTAAAATACTTAGATTTTCACACTTTTAAAAGAATTTCTACTGCAATTGAAATTTATGGGAAAAGTAAGCAAAATTTAATGATTTTCTTTAGGAAGCTTACTTATAGGTGTATTTTATCTAAAAAATTGATTTTCAGAAAATCTTTAAAAAAAAAAAAAAAAAAAAAAAAAAATTTTTTTTTTTTTTTTTTTTTTTTTAACTTTTTTTAAAAAATCCCATTAAAATTTTAAAAATCAATATTTTATAGAATATTTCATATTATTTCGAAAATACATGAAACATTAAAAGCTCAGAAAAATGTGTAAAATCGTATTTATTGCATATTTCGACATTTAGAGCGGTTTGAGTGCTTTTCTGCAAAACTCATTTTTAGCTAAAATACTTAGATTTTCAAAACTTTTAAATAGAATTTCTACTGCAATTGAAATTTATGGGAAAAGTAAGCAAAATTTAATGATTTTCTTTTAGAAGCTTACTATATTTTTAAAAATCCCATTAAAAATCTATAAAATCAATATTAATTTAGAATATTTCATTTATTTTCAAAAATGCATGAAACATTAAAAGCTCAGAAAATGTGCTAAAATAGTATTTTATTGCATTTTCGACGATTTAACGGTTTGAGTGCTTTTCTGAAACATCTAATTAATATTCTCAGAAATTATTAATTTTTAGATTTTCTTAGAAGCTTACTTATAGGTGTATTTTATCTAAAAAATGATTTTCAGAAAATCTTAAAATGCCTAAATCGTCAAAAATGCAATAAAATCAAGTTTTATAGCATTTTAATATTTCATTATTATTTAACTTTTTTAAAAATCCCATTAAAAATCTTTAAAAATCAATATTTTATAGAATATTTCATATTATTTTCGAAAAATACATGAAACATTAAAAAGCTCAGAAAATGTGCTAAAATCGTATTTTATTGCATATTTCGACGTTTTAGAGCGGTTTGAGTGCTTTTCTGAAAACTCATTTTTAGCTAAAATACTTAGATTTTCACACTTTTAAATAGAATTTCTACTGCAATTGAAATTTATGGGAAAAGTAAGCAAAATTTAATGATTTTCTTTTAGGAAGCTTACTTATAGGTGTATTTTATCTAAAAAAATTGATTTTCAGAAAATCTTGAAAATGCCTTAAATCGTCAAAAATGCAATAAAATCAAGTTTTATAGCATTTTTAATATTTCATAATATTTAACTATTTTAAAAATCCATTAAAATAAATCATTAAAATCATATTATTTTCAAAAATACATGAAACATTAAAAAGCTCAGAAAAATGTGCTAAAATCGTATTTTATTGCATTTTTCCACGATTTAGAGCGGTTTGAGTGCTTTTCTGGCAAAACTCATTTTTTAGCTAAAATACTTAGATTTTCAACTTTTAAATAGAATTTCTACTGCAATTGAAATTTATGGGAAAAGTAAGCAAAATTTATGATTTTCTTTTAGAAGCTTACTTATAGGTGTATTTTATCTAAAAAAAGTTTTAGAAAATCTTGAAAAAGAATAATTTCTATTATTTTCGAAAAATGCCTGAAACGTAAAATGCATCAGAAATCAAGTTTAATAGCATTTTTTGAATATTTCATTATTATTTACTATTTTTAAAAAATCCCATTAAAAATCTTAAAAATAATTTATTTTAAATATTAATTTCAAATAATGAAAATTAAAAAGTAAGAAAATGTTAAAATCGTATTTTATTCATATTTTGACGTTTAGAGCGGTTTGAGTGCTTTTCTGGAAAAATCTTTGAAAATGCTTAAATTCAAAAAATGAATAAAATGAATTTATATAGCATTTTTAATATTTCATTAATTATTTAACTATTTTTAAAAAATCCCATTAAAAATCTTTAAAAATCAATATTTTATAGAATATTTCATATTATTTTCGAAAAATACATGAAACATTAAAAAGCTCAGAAAAATGTGCTAAAATCGTATTTTATTGCATATTTCGACGTTTAGAGCGGTTTGAGTGCTTTTCTGCAAAACTCATTTTAGCTAAAATACTTAGATTTTCACACTTTTAAATAGAATTTCTACTGCAATTGAAATTTATGGGAAAAGTAAGCAAAATTTAATGATTTTCTTTTAGGAAGCTTACTTATAGGTGTATTTTATCTAAAAAAATTGATTTTCAGAAAATCTTTGAAAATGCCTTAATGTCAAAAATGCAATAAAATCAAGTTTTATACATTTTGAATATTTCATATTATTTAACTATTTTTAAAAAATCCCATTAAAAATTTTAAAAATCAATATTTTATAGAATATTTCATATTATTTTCGAAAAATACATGAAACATTAAAAGCTAAAAGAAAAATGTTTAGAACGGTTTGTTTTCAAAACTCATTTTAAATAGATTCATTTTAAATGAATTTTCTGCAATAAATTTATGGGAAAATAAGAAATTTATATTTTCTTTTAGAGTTACTATAGTATTTTATCTAAAGTCAAAACTTGAAATGCTTATCGCAAAAAGCAATAAATAATTTATACATTTTTATAATTATTTCTATTTTTAAAAATCCCATTAAAATCTATAAAATCAATATATTAGAATATTTCATATTATTTTCGAAAAATACATGAAACATTAAAAGCTCAGAAAATGTGCTAAAATGTATTTTATTGCATTTTCACGATTTAGACGGTTTGAGTGCTTTTCTGGCAAAACTCATTTTTAGCTAAAATACTTAGATTTTCACACTTTTAAATAGAATTTCTACTGAATTGAAATTTATGGAAAAGTAAGCAAAATTTAATGATTTTCTTTAGGAAGCTTACTATAGGTTATTTTATCTAAAATGATTTTCAGAAAATCTTGAAAATGCTTAAAGTCAAAAATGCAATAAATCAAGTTTTATAGCATTTTTAATATTTATTATTATTTAATATTTTTAAAAATCCTTTAGGAAGCTTACTTATAGTAATTTTATCTAAAAAAATGATTTTAGAAAATCTTTGAAAATGCCTAAATCGTCAAAAATGCAATAAAATCAAGTTTTATAGCATTTTTAATATTTCATTATTATTTAACTATTTTTAAAAAATCCCATTAAAAATCTTTAAAAATCAATATTTTTAGAATATTTCATATTATTTTCGAAAAATACATGAAACATTAAAAAGCTTAGAAAAATTGCTAAAATTCGTATTTATTGCATATTTCGACGTTTTAGAGCGTTTAGTGCTTTTCTAATAACTCATTTTTAGCTAAAATACTTAGATTTTCAAACTTTTAAATAAATTTTACTGCAATTTAAATTTATGGGAAAAATAAGCAAAATTTAATGATTTTCTTAGAAGCTTATATAGGTGTATTTTATCTAAAAAAATTGATTTTCAGAAAATCTTGAAAAGCCTTAAAACGTCAAAAAATGAATAAAATCGAATTTTATAGCATTTTTTAATATTTCATATTATTTAACTATTTTTAAAAATCCTTATAAAACTTTTAAAAATAATATTTTATAAAATTTCAATTATTTTGAAAATACATGAAACATTAAAAGCTTAGAAAATGTGTAAAATAGTATTTTATTGCATATTTTGAAATTTTAGAACGTTTAAGTGCTTTTCTGACAAACTCATTTTAGCTAAAATACTTAGATTTTCAACTTTTAAATAATTTACTGCAATTGAAATTTTGGAAAATATAAAATTTATATTTTCTTTAGAATTATATAGTTATATTTTATATAAAAAAAGTTTTAAAAATCTTGAAAAATGCTAAAATCGTAATAAATTCAATAAATAAGTTTATGATTTTTAAATATATTTTTACTAATTTTAAAAAATCATTTAAAATTTTAATAAATTTTAGAAATTTAAATCAAAATAATGAAAATTAAAAAGCTCAGAAAAATGTGTAAATTATTTTATGCATATTTCGACGTTTTAGAAACGTTTGAGTGCTTTCTAAAAACTCATTTTTAGCTAAAATCTTGATTTTCAACTTTTAAATAAATTTCCCAATTGAAATTTATGGAAAATAAGCAAAATTTAATGATTTTCTTTTAGAACTTACATAGTGATTTTAAAAAGATTTTGAAAATCTTAAAAGTTATTCATGAAAAATCATTTTAGCATTTAATATTTATAATTATTTAATTTTTAAAAATCCCATTAAAATTTAAAAATCAATATTTATGAATTTTATATTATTTATGAATAAAATAAAAATTAGAAAATTGCAAAATCTATTTTATGCATATTTCGAGTTTAAGCATTTGAGTGTTTTTAAAACTCATTTTTTAAAATACTAGATTTTCAACTTTTAAATAAATTTTACTGCAATTAAATTTATGGAAAAGTAAGAAATTAATTCTTAGAACTTACTATAGTGTATTTTTATCTAAAAAAATTGATTTTCGAAAATCTTTAAAATGCTAATTCAAAAATGAATAAATAATTTATAGCATTTTGAATATTTATATTATTTAACTATTTTAAAAATCATTAAAATCTTTAAAATCAATATTTATAGAATATTTCATATTATTTTCAAAAATACATGAAACATTAAAAATAAAAAATGTGTAAAATCGATTTATTGCATTTTCGACGTTTAAGCAGTTTAGTCTTTTCTGGAAAATCATTTTTAGCTAAAATACTTAGATTTTCAACTTTTAAATAAATTTTCTGCAATTGAAATTTATGAAAAGTAAGCAAAATTTTATGATTTTCTTTTAGGAAGCTACTATAGGTGTATTTTATCTAAAAATTTTTAGAAAATCTTGAAAATCTGAATCGTCAAAAAATGCAATAAAATCAAGTTTTATAGCATTTTTAATATTTCATTATTATTTAACATATTTTAAAAATCCCATTAAAAATCTTAAAAATCAATATTATTTTAAATATTTCAATATTTAAAATACATGAAACATTAAAAAGTAGAAAAATGTGCTAAAATGTATTTTATTGCATTTTCGACGTTTAGAGCGTTTAGTCTTTTCTGGCAAAACTCATTTTAGCTAAAATCTAGATTTCAATTTAAATAAATTTCTACAATTAAATTTATGGAAAATAAGCAAAATTTATGATTTTCTTTAGGAAGCTTACTATAGGTTATTTTATCTAAAAAATGATTTTAAAAATCTTAAATGCTTAAATTAAAATGCAATAAAATAAGTTTTATAGCATTTTTAATATTTATAAATATTTACTATTTTTAAAAAATCCATTAAAAATCTTAAAAATCAATATTTTATAGATATTTCTATTATTTTCGAAAAATACATGAAACATTAAAAGCTAGAAAAATGTGCTAAAATATTTTTGCATTTTCGACGTTTAGACGGTTTGAGTGCTTTTCTGCAAAACTTTTTTAGCTAAAATACTTAGATTTTCAACTTTAAATAAATTTCTACTGCAATTGAAATTTATGGGAAAAGTAAGCAAAATTTAATGATTTTTTTAGAAGCTTACTTATAGGTGTATTTTATCTAAAAAAATGATTTTCAGAAAATCTTTGAAAATGCCTAAATCGTCAAAAATCAATAAAATCAATTTATACATTTTAATATTTCATTATTATTTAACTATTTTAAAAAATCCCATTAAAATCTTTAAAAATCAATATTTTATAGAATATTTCATATTATTTTCGAAAATACATGAAACATTAAAAGCTAGAAAATGTGCTAAAATCGTATTTTATTGCATATTTCGACGTTTAGAGCGGTTTGAGTGCTTTTCTGCAAAACTATTTTTAGCTAAAATATTGATTTCAACTTTTAAATAGAATTTCTACTCAATTGAAATTTATGGGAAAAGTAAGCAAAAATATTAAATAATTATTATTTTATCTAAAAATGTTTTCAGAAAATCTTTGAAAATCTAAATCTCAAAAATGCAATAAAATCAAGTTTATAGCTTTAATATTTATATTATTCTTAATAAAATAATATTTTAAAATTCATATTATTTTCAAAATCATGAAACATTAAAAGCTCAGAAAAATGTGCTAAAATGTATTTTATTGCATTTTCGACGTTTAAAGCTCAGAAAAATGTGCTAAAATGTATTTTATTGCATTTTCGACGTTTTAGAGCGTTTGAGTGTTCTGGCAAAACTCATTTTTAGCTAAAATACTTAGATTTTCACACTTTTAAATAAATTTCTACAATTGAAATTTATGGGAAAAGTAAGCAAAATTTAATGATTTTCTTTAGAAGCTTACTATAGGTTATTTTATCTAAAAAGTTTTAGAAAATCTGAAAATGCCTTAATCGTCAAAATGCAATAAATAAGTTTTATAGCATTTTAATATTTCAATTATTTAATATTTTAAAAATCCATTAAAAATCTTTAAAATCAATATTTTTAGTATTCATATTATTTTAAATACATGAAACATTAAAACTCAGAAAATGTGCTAAAATGTATTTTATTGCATTTTCGACGTTTGAGGGTTTGAGGGGGGGGGGGGGGGGGGGGAAAAAAAAAAAAAAAAAAAAAAAAAAAAAAAAAAAAAAAAAAAAAAAAAAAAAAAAAAAAAAAAAAAAAAAAAAAAAAAAAAAAAAACATGAAACATTAAAAGCTCAGAAAAATGGCTAAAATCGTATTTTATTGCATATTTCGACGTTTAGAGGTTTGAGTGCTTTTCTGGCAAAACTCATTTTAGCTAAAATACTTAGATTTTCAACTTTAAATAGAATTTCTACTGCAATTGAAATTTATGGGAAAAGTAAGCAAATTTAATGATTTTCTTTAGGAAGCTTACTAGCTTACTTATAGGTGTATTTTATCTAAAAAATGATTTTCAGAAAATCTTTGAAAATGCCTTAAATCGTCAAAAATGCAATAAAATCAAGTTTTATAGCATTTTAATATTTATTATTATTTAACTATTTTTAAAAATCCCATTAAAAATCTTAAAATCAATATTTTTATAGAATATTTCATATTATTTTCGAAAAATACATGAAACATTAAAAGCTCAGAAAAATGTGCTAAAATCGTATTTTATTGCATTTTCGACGTTTAGAGCGGTTTGAGTGCTTTCTGAAAAACTCATTTTTAGCTAAAATACTTAGATTTTCAACTTTTAAATAGAATTTCTACTGCAATTGAAATTTATGGGAAAAGTAAGCAAAATTTAATGATTTTCTTTTAGGAAGCTTACTTATAGGTGTATTTTATCTAAAAAATTGATTTTCAGAAAATCTTTGAAAATCCTTAAATCGTCAAAAATGCAATAAAATCAAGTTTTATAGCATTTTGAATATTTCATTATTATTTAACTATTTTTAAAAATCCATTAAAAATCTTTAAAATCAATATTTTATAGAATATTTCATATTATTTTCGAAAAATACATGAAACATTAAAAGCTCAGAAAAATGTGCTAAAATCGTATTTTATTGCATATTTCGACGTTTTAGAGTGGTTTGAGTGCTTTCTGGCAAAACTCATTTTTAGCTAAAATACTTAGATTTTCACACTTTTAAATAGAATTTCTACTGCAATTGAAATTTATGGGAAAAGTAAGCAAATTTAATGATTTTCTTTAGGAAGCTTACTTATAGGTGTATTTTATCTAAAAATTGATTTTCAGAAAATCTTGAAATGCCTTAAATCGTCAAAAATGCTAAAATCAAGTTTTATAGCATTTTTAATAATTCATAATTATTTAACTATTTTTAAAAATCCATTAAAAATCTTAAAAATCAATATTTTATAGAATATTTCATATTATTTCGAAAAATACATGAAACATTAAAAAGCTCAGAAAAATGTGCTAAAATCGTATTTATTGCATATTTCGACGTTTTAAGGTTTGAGTCTTTTCTGCAAAACTCATTTTTAGCTAAAATACTTAGATTATCAAACTTTTAAATAGAATTTCTACTGCAATTGAAATTTATGGGAAAAGTAAGCAAATTAGATTTTTAGAAGCTTACTTATAGGTGTATTTTATCTAAAAATTGATTTTCAGAAAATCTTGAAAATGCCTTAAATCGTCAAAAATGCAATAAAATCAAGTTTTATAGCATTTTTAATATTTCATAATTATTTAACTATTTTAAAAATCCCATTAAAAATCTTTAAAATCAATATTTATAGATATTATATTATTTTCAAAAAATACATGAAACATTAAAAGCTCAGAAAATGTGCTAAAATCGTATTTTATTGCATATTTCGACGTTTTAGAGCGGTTTGAGTGCTTTTCTGAAAACTCATTTTTAGCTAAAATACTTAGATTTTCACACTTTTAAATAGAATTTCACTGCAATTGAAATTTATGGGAAAAGTAAGCAAAATTTATGATTTTCTTTGGGAAGCTTACTTATAGTGTATTTTATCTAAAAAATTGATTTTCAGAAAATCTTTGAAAATGCCTTAAATCGTCAAAAATGCAATAAAATCAAGTTTATAGCATTTTTTAATATTTCATATTATTTAACTATTTTAAAAATCCCATTAAAAATCTTTAAAATCAATATTTTTATAGAATATTTCATATTATTTTAAAAATACATGAAACATTAAAAAGCTCAGAAAAATGTGCTAAATCGTATTTTATTGCATATTTCGACGTTTAGAGCGGTTTGAGTGCTTTTCTGCAAAACTCATTTTTAGCTAAAATACTTAGATTTTCACATTTTAAATAGAATTTCTACTGCAATTGAAATTTATGGGAAAAGTAAGCAAAATTTAATGATTTTCTTTTAGAAGCTTACTTATAGGTGTATTTTATCTAAAAAATTGATTTTCAGAAAATCTTTGAAAATGCCTTAATGTCAAAAATGCAATAAAATCAAGTTTTATAGCATTTTTAATATTTCATATTATTTAACTATTTTTAAAAAATCCCATTAAAAATCTTAAAAATCAATATTTTATAGAATATTTCATATTATTTTCGAAAATACATGAAACATTAAAAGCTCAGAAAATGTGCTAAAATCGTATTTTATTGCATATTTCGACGTTTTAGAGCGGTTTGAGTGCTTTTCTGGCAAAACTCATTTTTAGCTAAAATACTTAGATTTTCACACTTTTAAATAGAATTTCTACTGCAATTGAAATTTATGGGAAAAGTAAGCAAAATTTAATGATTTTCTTTAGGAAGCTTACTCATAGGTATTTTTATCTAAAAAAAGTTTTCAGAAAATCTTGAAAATGCCTTGAATCGTCAAAAATGCAATAAAATAAGTTTTATAGCATTTTTAATATTTATAATTATTTAATATTTTTAAAAATCCCATTAAAATCTATAAAATCAAATTTTATAGAATATTTCATATTATTTTCAAAAATACATGAAACATTAAAAGTTCAAAAAATGTGCTAAAATGTATTTATTGCATATTTCGACGATTTAGAGCGGTTTGAGTGCTTTTCTGGAAAACTCATTTTAGCTAAAATACTTAGATTTTCACACTTTTAAATAGAATTTCTACTGCAATTGAAATTTATGGGAAAAGTAAGCAAAATTTAATGATTTTCTTTAGGAAGCTTACTTATAGGTATATTTTATCTAAAAAAATGATTTTCAGAAAATCTTTGAAAATGCCTTAATCGTCAAAAAATGCAATAAAATCAAGTTTTATAGCATTTTTGAATATTTATATTATTTAACTATTTTTAAAAATCCCATTAAAAATCTTTAAAAATCAATATTTTATAGAATATTTCATATTATTTCGAAAATACATGAAACTTAAAAGCTAAGAAAATGTTAAAATTTTTATTGCATATTTCGACGTTTTAGAGCGTTAGTGCTTTTCTGGCAAAACTATTTTTAGCTAAAATACTTAGATTTTCAACTTTAAATAGAATTTTACTGCAATTGATTTATGAAGTAAGCAAAATTTAATATTTTCTTTAAATTATTTAACTATTTTTAAAGAAAATCCTATTAAAAATCTATAAAATAATATTTAATTATAGAATATTTCATAATTATTTTCGAAAAATACATGAAACATTAAACTCAGAAAATGTGCTAAAATGTATTTTATTGCATTTTTGACGATTTAGAGCGGTTTGAGTGCTTTTCTGAAAACTCATTTTTAGCTAAAATACTTAGATTTTCACACTTTTAAATAGAATTTCACTGCAATTGAAATTTATGGAAAAGTAAGCAAAATTTAATGATTTTCTTTAGGAAGCTTACTATAGGTGTATTTTATCTAAAAAAATTGATTTTCAGAAAATCTTGAAAATGCCTTAATCGTCAAAAATGCAATAAAATCAAGTTTTATAGCATTTTAATATTTCATATTATTTAACTATTTTTAAAAATCCATTAAAAATCTTAAAAATCAATATTTTTATAGAATATTTCATATTATTTTCGAAAATACATGAAACATTAAAAAGCTCAGAAAATGTGCTAAAATCGTATTTTATTGCATATTTCGACGTTTTAGAGCGGTTTGAGTGCTTTTCTGCAAAACTCATTTTTAGCTAAAATACTTAGATTTTCACACTTTTAAATAGAATTTCTACTGCAATTGAAATTTATGGGAAAAGTAAGCAAATTTAATGATTTTCTTTAGAAGCTTACTTATAGGTGTATTTTATCTAAAAATTGATTTTCAGAAAATCTTTGAAAATGCCTTAAATCGTCAAAAATGCAATAAATCAAGTTTATAGCATTTTAATATTTCATATTATTTAACTATTTTTAAAAAATCCCATTAAAAATCTTAAAATCAATATTTTTATGAATATTTCATATTATTTTCGAAAATACATGAAACATTAAAAAGCTCAGAAAATAGTGCTAAAATCGTATTTTATTGCATATTTCGTCGTTTTAGAGCGGTTTGAGTGATTTTGTGGCAAAACTCATTTTTTATAAAATACTTAGATTTTCACACTTTTAAATAGAATTTCTACTCCACTTGAAATTTATGGGAAAAGAAAGCAAAATTTAATGATTTTCTTTAGGAAGCTTACTATAGGTGTATTTTATCTAAAAAAAAATTGATTTTCAGAAAATCTTGAAAATGCCTAAATCGTCAAAAATG
The DNA here is from genome assembly GCA_009830355.1 of Cherax destructor. Classification (NCBI taxonomy): domain Eukaryota; kingdom Metazoa; phylum Arthropoda; class Malacostraca; order Decapoda; family Parastacidae; genus Cherax; species Cherax destructor. The sequence goes on from WNWK01039459.1 coordinate 11,654, forward strand.
CAATAAAATCAAGTTTTATAGCATTTTTGAATATTTCATTATTATTTAATATTTTTAAAAATCAATTAAAAATCTTTAAAAATCAATATTTTTAGAATATTTCATATTATTTTCGAAAAATACATGAAACATTAAAAAGCTCAGAAAATGTGTAAAATCGTATTTTATTGCATATTTCGACGTTTTAGATGTTTGAGTGCTTTTCTGACAAAACTCATTTTTAGCTAAAATACTTAGATTTTCAACTTTTAAATAGAATTTCTACTGCAATTGAAATTTATGGGAAAAGTAAGCAAAATTTAATGATTTTTTTAGATATAGTTTTATCTAAAAATTGTTTCAGAAAATCTTTGAAATGCCTTAATCGTCAAAAAATGCAAAATCAAGTTTATAGTTTTAATATTTCATATTATTTAACTATTTTTAAAAATCCCATTAATCTTAATAATATTTAGAATATTTCATATTATTTTCAAAAATACATGAAACATTAAAAAGCTCAGAAAATGTGCTAAAGTATTTTATTGCATTTTCGACGATTTAGAGCGGTTTGAGTGCTTTTCTGCAAAACTCATTTTTAGCTAAAATACTTAGATTTTCACACTTTTAAATAGAATTTCTACTGCAATTGAAATTTATGGGAAAAAAGTAAGCAAAATTAAATGATTTTCTTTAGAAGCTTACTATAGGTGTATTTTATCTAAAAAATTGTTTTCAGAAAATCTTGAAAATGCCTTAAATCGTCAAAAATGCAATAAAATCAAGTTTTATAGCATTTTTAATATTTCATATTATTTAACTATTTTTAAAAATCCCATTAAAAATCTTTAAAAATCAATATTTTATAGAATATTCATATTATTTTCGAAAATACATGAAACATTAAAAGCTCAGAAAATGTGCTAAAATCGTATTTTATTGCATATTTCGACGTTTTAGAGCGGTTTGAGTGCTTTTCTGGCAAAACTCATTTTTAGCTAAAATACTTAGATTTTCACACTTTTAAATAGAATTTCTACTGCAATTGAAATTTATGGAAAAGTAAGCAAAATTTAATGATTTTCTTTAGGAAGCTTACTTATAGGTGTATTTTATCTAAAAAATTGATTTTCAGAAAATCTTTGAAAATGCCTTAATCGTCAAAAATGCAATAAATCAAGTTTTATAGCATTTTTAATATTTCATTATTATTTAACTATTTTTAAAAAATCCCATTAAAATCTTAAAAATCAATATTTTATAGAATATTTCATATTATTTTCGAAAAATACATGAAACATTAAAAAGCTCAGAAAAATGTGCTAAAATCGTATTTTATTGCATATTTCGACGTTTTAGAGAGGTTTGAGTGCTTTTCTGGCAAAACTCATTTTTAGCTAAAATACTTAGATTTTCACACTTTTAAATAGAATTTCTACTGCAATTGAAATTTATGGAAAAGTAAGCAAAATTTAATGATTTTCTTTAGGAAGCTTACTTATAGTGTATTTTATCTAAAAAAATGTTTTTCAGAAAATCTTGAAAATGCCTTAAATCGTCAAAAATGCAATAAAATAAGTTTTATAGCATTTTTAATATTTATAATTATTTACATATTTTAAAAATCCCATTAAAAATCTTAAAAATCAATATTATTATAGAATATTTCATATTATTTTAAAAATACATGAAACATTAAAAAGTCAGAAAATGTGCTAAAATCGTATTTTATTGCATATTTCGACGTTTAGAGCGGTTTGAGTGCTTTTCTGGAAAACTCATTTTAGCTAAAATACTAGATTTTCACACTTTTAAATAGAATTTCTACTGCAATTGAAATTTATGGGAAAAGTAAGCAAAATTTTATGATTTTCTTTTAGGAAGCTTACTCATAGGTATATTTTATCTAAAAAAAGTTTTTAGAAAATCTTGAAAATGCCTTGAATGTCAAAAATGCAATAAAATAACGTTTATAGCATTTTTGAATATTTATAAATTATTTACATATTTTTAAAAATCCCATTAAAAATCTATAAAAATCAATATTATTATAGAATATTTCATATTATTTTCGAAAATACATGAAACATTAAAAGCTCAGAAAATGTGCTAAAATAGTATTTTATTGCATTTTTCGACGATTTAGAGCGGTTTGAGTGCTTTTCTGGCAAAACTATTTTTAGCTAAAATACTTAGATTTTCACACTTTTAAATAGAATTTCTACTGCAATTGAAATTTATGGGAAAAGTAAGCAAAATTTAATGATTTTCTTTAGGAAGCTTACTTATAGGTGTATTTTATCTAAAAATTGATTTTCAGAAAATCTTTGAAAATGCCTTAATCGTCAAAAATGCAATAAAATCAAGTTTATAGCATTTTTAATATTTCATTATTATTTAACTATTTTTAAAAATCCCATTAAAAATCTTTAAAAATCAATATTTTTATAGAATATTTCATATTATTTTCGAAAATACATGAAACATTAAAAGCTCAGAAAATGTGCTAAAATCAGTATTTTATTGCATTTTCGACGTTTTAGAGCGTTTGAGTGCTTTTCGCAAAACTCATTTTTAGCTAAAATACTTAGATTTTCACACTTTAAATAGAATTTCTACTGCAATTGAAATTTATGGGAAAAGGCAAAATTTAATGATTTTCTTTAGAAGCTTACTTATAGTTATTTTATCTAAAAAATGATTTTCAGAAAATCTTGAAAATCTAAATCGTCAAAAATGCAATAAAATCAAGTTTTATAGCATTTTTAATATTTCATTATTATTTAACTATTTTTAAAAAATCCCATTAAAAATCTTTAAAAATCAATATTTTTATAGAATATTTCATATTATTTTCGAAAATACATGAAACATTAAAAGCTCAGAAAATGTGTAAAATCGTATTTTATTGCATTTTCGACGTTTAGAGCGGTTTGAGTGCTTTTCTGCAAACTCATTTTTTAGCTAAAATACTTAGATTTTCACACTTTTAAATAGAATTTCTGCAATTGAAATTTATGGGAAAGTAAGCAAATTTAATGATTTTCTTTAGGAAGCTTACTTATAGGTGTATTTTATCTAAAAAATTGATTTTCAGAAAATCTTTGAAAATGCCTTAAATCGTCAAAAAATGCAATAAAATCAAGTTTATAGCATTTTTAATATTTCATTATTATTTAACTATTTTTAAAAAATCCCATTAAAATCTTTAAAAATCAATATTTTTATAGAATATTTCATATTATTTTCGAAAATACATGAAACATTAAAAGCTCAGAAAAATGTGCTAAAATCGTATTTTATTGCATATTTCGACGTTTAGAGCGCGGTTTGAGTGCTTTTCTGCAAAACTCATTTTTAGCTAAAATACTTAGATTTTCACACTTTAAATAAATTTCACTGCAATTGAAATTTATGGGAAAAGTAAGCAAATTTATGATTTTCTTTAGGAAGCTTACTTATAGGTTATTATCTAAAAATGTTTTCAGAAAATGAAATTAATGTCAAATGCAATAAATCAAGTTTTATAGCATTTTTAATATTTCATAATTATTTACTATTTTTAAAATCCATTAAATCTTTAAAAATCAATATTTTATAGAATATTTCATATTATTTTCGAAAAATACATGAAACATTAAAAAGCTCAGAAAAATGTGCTAAAATGTATTTTATTGCATTTTCGACGTTTAGAGCGGTTTGAGTGCTTTTCTGGCAAAACTCATTTTTAGCTAAAATACTAGATTTTCACACTTTTAAATAGAATTTACTGCAATTGAAATTTATGGGAAAAGTAAGCAAAATTTATGATTTTCTTTAGGAAGCTTACTTATAGGTTATTTATCTAAAAAAATGTTTTCAGAAAATCTTGAAAATGCCTTAATCGTCAAAAAATGCAATAAATCAAGTTTTATAGCATTTTTAATATTTATATTATTTACATTTTTAAAAATCCATTAAAATCTTAAAATCAATATTTTATAGAATATTTCATATTATTTTAAAAATACATGAAACATTAAAAAGCAGAAAATGGCTAAATCGTATTTATTGCATATTTCGACGTTTAGAGCGGTTTGAGTGCTTTCTGGCAAAACTCATTTTTAGCTAAATACTTAGATTTTCACACTTTTAAATAGAATTTCTACTGCAATTGAAATTTATGGGAAAAGTAAGCAAAATTTATGATTTTCTTTAGGAAGCTTACTTATAGTGTATTTTATCTAAAAAAATTGATTTTCAGAAAATCTGAAAATGCCTTAATCGTCAAAAATGCAATAAAATCAAGTTTTATAGCATTTTGAATATTTCATTATTATTTAACTATTTTAAAAATCCCATTAAAAATCTTAAAATCAATATTTTATAGAATATTTCATATTATTTTCGAAAATACATGAAACATTAAAAGCTCAGAAAAATGTGCTAAAATCGTATTTTATTGCATATTTCGACGTTTAGAGCGGTTTGAGTGCTTTTCTGGCAAAACTCATTTTTAGCTAAAATACTTAGATTTTCACACTTTTAAATAGAATTTCTACTGCAATTGAAATTTATGGGAAAAGTAAGCAAAATTTAATGATTTTCTTTAGGAAGCTTACTTATAGGTGTATTTTATCTAAAAAATGATTTTCAGAAAATCTTGAAAATGCCTTAAATCGTCAAAAATGCAATAAATCAAGTTTTATAGCATTTTAATATTTCATTATTATTTAACTATTTTTAAAAATCCCATTAAAATCTTAAAATCAATATTTTATAGAATATTTCATATTATTTTCGAAAATACATGAAACATTAAAAAGCTCAGAAAAATGTGCTAAAATCGTATTTTATTGCATATTTCGACGTTTAGAGCGGTTTAGTGCTTTCTGGCAAAACTCATTTTTTAGCTAAAATACTTAGATTTTCACACTTTTAAATAGAATTTCTACTGCAATTGAAATTTATGGGAAAAGTAAGCAAAATTTATGATTTTTTTAGGAAGCTTACTTATAGGTGTATTTTATCTAAAAATGATTTTCAGAAAATCTTTGAAAATGCCAAATCGTCAAAAATGCAATAAAACTAAGTTTTATAGCATTTTTAATATTTCATTATTATTTAACTATTTTTAAAAATCCCATTAAAAATCTTTAAAAATCAATATTTTATAGAATATTTATATTATTTTCGAAAATACATGAAACATTAAAAGCTCATGAAAAATGGCTAAAATCGTATTTATTGCATATTTCGACGTTTTAGAGGTGTTTGAGTGCTTTTCTGAAAACTCATTTTTAGCTAAAATACTTAGATTTTCAACTTTTAAATAGAATTTCACTGCAATTGAAATTTATGGAAAAGTAAGCAAAATTTATGATTTTCTTTAGGAAGCTTACTTATAGGTATATTTTATCTAAAAAATTGTTTTCAGAAAATCTTTGAAAATGCCTTAATCGTCAAAAATGCAATAAAATAAGTTTTATAGCATTTTTAATATTTATAATTATTTACATATTTTAAAAATCCCATTAAAATCTTATAAAATCAATATTATTATAGAACATTTCATATTATTTTTAAAAATACATGAAACATTAAAAACTCAGAAAACTAAATGTATTTTATGCATATTTCGACGTTTAGAGCGGTTTGAGTGCTTTTCTGGTAAAACTCATTTTAGCTAAAATACTAGATTTTCACACTTTAAATAGAATTTCACTGCAATTGAAATTTATGGGAAAAGTAAGCAAAATTTATGATTTTCTTTAGAAGCTTTACTCATAGGTATTTTATCTAAAAAAATGTTTTTAGAAAATCTTGATAA
>WNWK01039460.1:0-17440 GCA_009830355.1 Cherax destructor
ATGCTGGTAGTTAGTAACAATGGTGGTTCTTGATGCTGGTAGTTAGTAACAATGGTGGTTGTTGATGCTGGTGGTTAGTAATAATGGTGGTTGTTGATGCTGGTAGTTAGTAATAATGGTGGTTGTTGATGCTGGTAGTTAGTAATAATGGTGGTTGTTGATGCTGGTAATTAGTAATATTGGTGGTTGTTGATGCTGTTAGTAACAATGGTGGTTGTTGATGCTGGTAGTTAGTAATAATGCTGGTTGTTGACGCTGGTAGTTAGTAATAATGGTGGTTGTTGATGCTGCTAGTTAGTAATAATGGTGGTTGTTGACGCTGGTAGTTATAAATAATGGTTGTTGTTGATGCTGGTAGTTAGTAATAATGGTGGTTATTGATGCTGGGTGTTAGTAACAATGGTGGTTGTTGATGCTGGTGGTTAGTAATAATGGTGGTTGTTGATGCTGGTAGTTAGTAATGATGGTGGTTGTTGATGCTGGTAGTTAGTAATGATGGTGGTTGTTGATGCTGGTAGTTAGTAATGATGGTGGTTGTTGATGCTGGTAGTTAGTAATGATGGTGGTTGTTGATGCTGGTAGTTAGTAATGATGGTGGTTGTTGATGCTGTTAGTTAGTAACAATGGTGGTTGTTGATGCTGTTAGTTAGTAACAATGGTGGTTGTTGATGCTGTTAGTTAGTAACAATGGTGGTTGTTGATGCTGTTAGTTAGTAACAATGGTGGTTGTTGATGATGGTAGTTAGTAACAATGGTGGTTGTTGATGCTGTTAGTTAGTAACAATGGTGGTTGTTGATGCTGTTAGTTAGTAACAATGGTGGTTGTTGATGCTGGTAGTTAGTAACAATGGTGGTTGTTGATGCTGGTAGTTAGTAACAATGGTGGTTGTTGATGCTGGTAGTTAGTAACAACGGTGGTTGTTGATGCTGGTAGTTAGTAACAATGGTGGTTGTTGATGCTGTTAGTTAGTAACAATGGTGGTTGTTGATGCTGGTAGTTAGTAACAATGGTGGTTGTTGATGCTGTTAGTTAGTAACAATGATGGTTGTTGATGCTGGTAGTTTGTAATAATGGTGGTTGTTGATGCTGGTAGTTAGTAACAATGGTGGTTGTTGATGCTGGTAGTTAGTAACAATGGTGGTTGTTGATGCTGTTAGTTAGTAACAATGTTGTTTGTTGATGCTGGTAGTTAGTAACAATGGTGGTTGTTAGTATAAGTGGTATGTTGATGCGGTATATAATGGTGGTTGTTGATGCTGGTAGTTAGTAATAATGGTGGTTGTTGTTGCTGGTAGTTAGTAATAATGGTGGTTGTTGATGCTGGTAATTAGTAATAATGGTGGTTGTTGTTGCTGGTAGTTAGTAATAATGGTGGTTGTTGATGCTGGTAATTAGTAATAATGGTGGTTGTTGATGCTGGTAGTTAGTAATAATGGTAGTTGTTGATGCTGGTAGTTTGTAATAATGGTGGTTGTTGATGCTGGTAGTTAGTAATAATGGTGGTTATTGATGCTGGTAGTTAGTAATAATGGTGGTTGTTGATACTGGTAGTTTGTAGTAATGGTGGTTGTTGATGCTTGTAGTTAGTAACAATGGTGGTTGTTGATGCTGGTAGTTAGTAATAATGGTGGTTATTGATGCTGGGTGTTAGTAATAATGGTGGTTGTTGATGTTGGTAGTTAGTAATAATGGTGGTTGTTGATGCTGGTGGTTAGTAATAATGGTGGTTGTTGATGCTGGTAGTTAGTAATAATGGTGGTTGTTGATGCTGGTAGTTTGTAATAATGGTGGTTGTTGATGCTTGAATTTAGTAACAATGGTGGTTGTTGATGCTTGTAGTTAGTAATAATGGTGGTTATTGATGCTGGGTGTTAGTAACAATGGGTTGTTGATGCTGGTGGTTAGTAATAATGGTTGTTGTTGATGCTGGTAGTTAGTAATAAGGATGATTGTTGATGCTGGTAGTTAGTAATAATGGTGGTTGTTATTACGATAATCCTAAGAATTTATAAAGTATTTGGCCTGAGTTTAGGAGATCCTCAGTATCGAATATACTTAGAATATAATTTATATGAAGGGGTGTTGAAAAGACTTCATTAAAATACGTATTTAATATAACGTAATTTACGTAATATTCTATAAGGTATTTTAAATGGAACCTTTACTTATATTATAGAAGTAAAACTTAACGGACTTATAACTTATATACCGCTTACAATTACCCCCATTCTGACTGAATGGGTATTTACATATGAAATTGATAAAGTTACATAATGTCTATAACCAGAGACGATCCAAGCTTAATAACTGAAATCTCGTTAAACACTGGAGAGATTTTACTTGGTGAGAGTTTCACAAATACTCTACTTTCAAGAGACTGAGAGAATAATGCAATACAGTTGGATAACTTCTTAATCAAAGTGAACGAGTAAGTAGAGAAGACCTCGAGACTGAGAGAGGTGTCGTACTGCCTAACCCACACCACTCACTCCCAGGACAGGGAGCCAAGGCCGGGTCACCATCTGGAGAAGACCCGGACTGGGAAGCCAAGGCCGGGTCACCATCTGGAGAAGACCCTGGCTGGGAGAGTACCGGGGAATCACCAACACCACTGTCGTCAGGTATTGCGGCCCCAGAATGGGCCCCAATGTATATATTTTATGTATATTTCCATTTTCTATAATTTTATAGTGCTGATATTCTCGATAATAGCTAAATCGTTAATATCGTGCTTTATATTATTATTGGACTATTATTTTACATTGTTTGACTTAGCTATGTTCATTAGGTAGGCTGTAACATTATAAATTATGCTCATGTTTGTAGTAGCTGCCTTAGAGTTGGCAAACTACCGATTATGACACCAGGCTTGTTGCTGGGAGGAGTCACGTGATTCCACCTGAGGTGGGTGGCTGCTGCTCCTTCCTCGAGAGCACTACGCAGCTGGACATCGTTGAGACAACACCTCTCTCCTGTCTCTGCTTGTTTTCTCGCCATTTAGACTCTGTGTGGTAGAGTATGTGTTCGGTGGTGAGACGAAACATACTTCTCAGGACTCTGTGTAACTCTTGTTCACAGAGGATAGACTAGACAGTGATTTTCGACGTTTTTCTGGGTTGTGTGTCACATTGACACTCAGAGATAACTCAGGTCTCTAGCTACAGCTCCTGACCTAATTCGATAAGGCATCTGTGCACCGCCACAGTTTGGGATTGTTTATGCTGAACCTAGCTTCAGTAGAAAGGGAGTTTTGTGACTGTTTTGGAGGATCTATTGATGGTCCCCAGTTAGGGTCGATTTTCTATCTCCTGGTTCCTGACGCTGTGTTGCTGTTGCCTGTTATATTGCTGTTCTGTGAATTGGTCATTTTACTGGTCAATCAAGCTGTTCTGATTGTCAGTTTGTTAGAGAAGCTAGCTTATGAGAAGTTCAGTCGGACACTGGTTGAGTCGAGTCTTAGAGTTGCCTGAAGATCACTCATACACATATATTCTTATTTGCATATAACTGTATTATTGTAATTACTGACATTGTACCTGATGGTACTTTAGAGTCATTTGGATATATGTGCCCTCAGCACAGCATTATTGTATATGAGAGCAGTGTAGGAGCTACCCTCCTAATTAACCTCCTAATGCATTACTTAATGAACATCCTGATCATATGTACATTTATTTACTTTGAAACCCTAGACACTCACTTTAATAATAAACCTTTTAATTATATTTGTTTGGTTAGTACCCTACCGGTTGTAATCCTCATGGAGCTTATTGAATATATCGAATAACTGGACCAGGATACTGACTTTGTTGCAAAAGCCCAGTAACAGGCTGGATGCTAGAAGGGCTTTCCTTTCTAGTGTTCACTGGAGATGTCTATTACTAATAGATATCGTGTCATTTTGTAACATCAGGTTAGTAGTGCAGAGGTGAGGCCACATAAACATAAACATTCTGAATGATTCATTTCCTTACCAAAATAATTCATCATATAAATATATACATATAATGAAAATGGGAAAGATGAAAATGAATATTGAATATTATAAAGCTGATTACCGTCATTTTAGCTATTAACGATGATAATCGTAGTGTAGTATTAAATGAACAAATATAAAAGTTATATTTTACAAAGCCGCATCTCGGCGTAACAGTTGTTGATGCTGGTGGTTAGTAATAATGGTGGTTGTTGATGCTGGTGGTTAGTAATAATGGTGGTTGTTGATGCTGGTGGTTAGTAATAATGGTGGTTGTTGATGCTAGTGGTTAGTAATAATGGTGGTTGTTGATGCTAGTGGTTAGTAATAATGGTGGTTGTTGATGCTGATGGTTAGTAATAATGGTGGTTGTTGATGCTGGTGGTTAGTAATAATGGTGGTTGCTGATGCTGGTGGTTAGTAATAATGGTGGTTGTTGATGCTAGTGGTTAGTAATAATGGTGGTTGTTGATGCTGGTGGTTAGTAATAATGATGGTTGTTGATGCTAGTGGTTAGTAATAATGATGGTTGTTGATGCTAGTGGTTAGTAATAATGGTGGTTGTTGATGCTGGTGGTTAGTAATAATGGTGGTTGTTGATGCTAGTGGTTAGTAATAATGGTGGTTGTTGATGCTGGTGGTTAGTAATAATGGTGGTTGTTGATGCTGGTGGTTAGTAATAATGATGGTTGTTGATGCTGGTGGTTAGTAATAATGATGGTTGTTGATGCTGGTAATTAGTAATAATGATGGTTATTGATGCTGGTGGTTAGTAATAATGGGGGTTGTTGATGCTGGTGGTTAGTAATAATGGGGGTTGTTGATGCTGGTGGTTAGTAATAATGGTGGTTGTTGATGATGGTGGTTAGTAATAATGGTGGTTGTTGATGCTGGTGGTTAGTAATAATGGTGGTTGTTGATGCTGGTGGTTAGTAATAATGGTGATTGTTGATGCTGGTGGTTAGTAATAATGGTGGCTGTTGATGCTGGTGGTTAGTAATAATGGGGGTTGTTGATGCTGGTGGTTAGTAATAATGGGGGTTGTTGATGCTGCTGGTTAGTAATAATGGGGGTTGTTGATGCTGGTTAGTAATAATGGTGGTTGTTGATGCTGGTGGTTAGTAATAATGGTGGTTGTTGATGCTGGTGGTTAGTAATAATGATGGTTGTTGATGCTGGTGGTTAGTAATAATGGTGGTTGTTGATGCTAGTGGTTAGTAATAATGGTGGTTGTTGATGCTGGTGGTTAGTAATAATGATGGTTGTTGATGCTAGTGGTTAGTAATAATGGTGGTTGTTGATGCTGGTGGTTAGTAATAATGGTGGTTGTTGATGCTAGTGGTTAGTAATAATGGTGGTTGTTGATGCTGGTGGTTAGTAATAATGGTGGTTGTTGATGCTGGTGGTTAGTAATAATGGTGGTTGTTGATGCTAGTGGTTAGTAATAATGGTGGTTGTTGATGCTAGTGGTTAGTAATAATGGTGGTTGTTGATGCTGATGGTTAGTAATAATGATGGTTGTTGATGCTGGTGGTTAGTAATAATGGTGGTTGCTGATGCTGGTGGTTAGTAATAATGGTGGTTGTTGATGCTAGTGGTTAGTAATAATGGTGGTTGTTGATGCTGGTGGTTAGTAATAATGATGGTTGTTGATGCTAGTGGTTAGTAATAATGATGGTTGTTGATGCTAGTGGTTAGTAATAATGGTGGTTGTTGATGCTGGTGGTTAGTAATAATGGTGGTTGTTGATGCTAGTGGTTAGTAATAATGGTGGTTGTTGATGCTGGTGGTTAGTAATAATGGTGGTTGTTGATGCTGGTGGTTAGTAATAATGATGGTTGTTGATGCTGGTGGTTAGTAATAATGATGGTTGTTGATGCTGGTAATTAGTAATAATGATGGTTATTGATGCTGGTGGTTAGTAATAATGGGGGTTGTTGATGCTGGTGGTTAGTAATAATGGGGGTTGTTGATGCTGGTGGTTAGTAATAATGGTGGTTGTTGATGATGGTGGTTAGTAATAATGGTGGTTGTTGATGCTGGTGGTTAGTAATAATGGTGGTTGTTGATGCTGGTGGTTAGTAATAATGGTGATTGTTGATGCTGGTGGTTAGTAATAATGGTGGCTGTTGATGCTGGTGGTTAGTAATAATGGGGGTTGTTGATGCTGGTGGTTAGTAATAATGGGGGTTGTTGATGCTGCTGGTTAGTAATAATGGGGGTTGTTGATGCTGGTTAGTAATAATGGTGGTTGTTGATGCTGGTGGTTAGTAATAATGGTGGTTGTTGATGCTGGTGGTTAGTAATAATGATGGTTGTTGATGCTGGTGGTTAGTAATAATGGTGGTTGTTGATGCTGGTGGTTAGTAATAATGGTGGTTGTTGATGCTGGTGGTTATTAATAATAGTTGTTGTTGATGCTGGTGGTTGTCAATATTATGGTGATTGATAAACACTGATGGACATTATTATTATTATTATAATCAAAAGAAGCGCTAAACCACACTGGTGGACAAGAGGAAATAAGACTAGTTGTAGTAAGGAAGCCTTGTAATACGAGGTTTCACTTCAGAAGGCTTCATCAACCATGAAGAAACAAGCACATTCACCACCTTGTAAGGCGTACAATCATGCTAAGGTCAGGCTCGGAGAATGACAGGTCAAAGGTGAGAAGAGGTACGGACGAGGTCAGGAGAGGTCACAAAAATTGATAAACACAGACAGATATACAAGTGAGACATATTGTTACAAAATGACACGATATCTATTAGTATTAGACATCTCCAGTGAACACTAGAAAGGATAGCCCTTCTAGCATCCAGCCTGTTACTGGGCTTTTGCAACAAAGTCAGTATCCTGGTCCAGTTATCCAGCATATTCAATAAGCTTCAAGAGGATTACAACTGGTAGGGTACTAACCAAAGCATAAAATTTAATATGTTTATTAAACAAGTTAGTGTCTAGGGTTTCAAAGTAAATAAATGTACATATGATAAGGATGTTCATTAAGTTATGAATTAGGAGGTTAATTAGGAGGGTAGCTAATACACTGCTCTCATATACAATAAGGCTGTGCTGAGGGCACATATATATAAATGACTCTGAAGTACCATCAGGTACAATGTCAGCAATTACAATAATATAGACATATACAAATATGAATATAAGTGTGTATGAGTGAGCTCCAGGTAACTCTAAGACTCGACTCAACCAGTGTCCGACTGAACTTCTCATAAGCTAGCTTCTCTAACAAACTGACAATCAGAACAGCTTAATTGACCAGTAAAATGACCCATTCGCCGAACAGCAATATAACAAGCAACAGCAACACAGCGTCAGGAACAAGGAGATAGAAAATCGACCCTAACTGGGGACCATCAATAGATCCTCCAAAACAGTCACAAAACTCCCTTACTACTGAAGCTAGGTTCAGCATAAACAATCCTAGACTGTGACGGTGCACAGATGCCTTATCGAAGTAGGTCAGGAGCTGTAGCTAGAGACCTTTAGTTGTATCAGTGTCAATGTGACACACAACCCAGAAAAACGTCGAAAATCACTGTCTAGTCTATTCTCTGTGAACAGACTTACACAGAGTCCTGAGAAGTATGTTTCGCCTCACCACCGAATACATACTCTACCCAACAGAATCTAAATGTCGAGAAAACAAGTAGAAATAGGAGTGAGGTGTTGACTCGACGATGGTCAACAGGCCAGAGAGAGAGAGGGAGGAGAAGCAACCACCCAGCTCAGGTGTGTTCAGCGACTGACTCCTCCCAGCAACTAGACGCCGGCAGTATAACAGTAGTTTGCCAACTACAAGGCAGCTACGACACACTCTAGCACAATATAAAATGTTACATCCTACCTAATAAATATAGCTAAGTCAAATAATGTCAAATAAAAGTCCAATAATAATATAAAGCAAGATATTAACGATTTAGCTATTATCGAGAATATCAGCAATATAAAATTATAAGAAAATGGAAAATATACATCAATCACATATAAACGGATATATGCATTGATGCCCAATCTTGGGAGCGCAATACATATATGCGATATTTAGACATCAATGAGACATATCGCTCAGCAGTGGGTTTACCTGTCTAATACAGGTATTGGTGAGAGTAGAGGCTGGGTCAAGGTAACAGGACGTTGGTCATTATGTTCAATGCATGAATCAGACATAATGTGGGCTAAGAGGAAAGCCCACGAGTGTTGGAACTGACAACATCCACCAACATCACTGAAATAATGGAATGTTAGGAGGATGACACAGGTGGGAGGGAAGTGGGAGGCAACTATGTTTGAGTCAAGGAAGGGGAGGGCAGCTCTGATTCCTTTATCACTATCAAGGCATCCCCTTGAAGGAATTATCAAGGCACCCTCTAGTAGGGATTTTTCAAGACACCTTGAAGTAATTATCAAAGTACCCCTTGACGGGATTATCAAGGCACCGTCTTGAAAGGATTATCAAGGCATCATCTTGAAGGGATTATTTAGGCACTGCCTTGAAGGGATTCAAGGTAAAATATCAGCTGTTTATATAACCATGTCAGCTGTTTATAAAACCATGTCATTAGACACTGGCTTATTTCCACTAGTTTTCTTTAATTTTCTTTCCCAGGATGGGACCTTCACCAGGCGGCTAACATCCAGGTACCTATTTACTGCTAGGTAAAGAGAAGCAGCAGGTGTAAGGTAACTTAATATCCAGGTACCTACTTACTGCTAGGTAAACAGAAGCAGCAGGTGTAAGGTAACCTAATATCCAGGTACCTACTAACTGCTAGGTAAACAGAAGCAGCAGGTGTAAGGTAACTTAATATCCAGGTACCTACTTACTGCTAGGTAAACAGAAGCAGCAGGTATAAGGTAATATGTTCTTTACCAGTCATCAGTGATCTAACTCTGGTGTCTTAGTGTGTACTCTGAGCACTCAGAAGCGATAGGACATATCCAGCACTTACTAGCTAGCTTTAGTTTTTTTTTTTCAGTATCAGAATTCAGGAAGATGGAGGGTGGGCTCAGGTTGCCTACTCACGCCCAGTGGTAAGGGCCTAGTGTGTCCACGTCTGGAAAGACTTACCAGACAATGGATTGTTTCATTTTATTTCGCTCGTAACAGAAATTATTCAGCTTGATTTACGAGCTTGTTATGAGGTGTGAGATGTATGTAGTGAGGCTTCCTGAGGCTGCCTTAGACTCACGGAACACCTGCTGGTAGTGTTGCTGTTCCCTGATACTCTGGCATAGTGCTACTTAACAGTTCAGTAAACATCACTTTGCTCGTTCCTCTGAAACGTCTCTTGTCTTAGCGGTCCTGTGGGGAATCCTGCATCCTATAACTTGTGCCAGAATCCTGTAAATCCTTTCCCCGAGGGTCTTGTAGATCTAACTGGCGGCGCGCGTCTTCAACTACTGTTTTTGTATTATCAAACTTTCCACCCAACCATTATTTACCACCCAACCATTATTTACCACCCAACCATTATTTACCACCCAACCATTAATTACCACCCAACCATTACTTTCTGTTGAAAGTGAAACCAATTTCAAAAATTCTCCAAAATCTATTATTAGCAGCGGAATTTCGAGGATGGACTTCCTGTATGTGGATGAGGGGTCCACCGACCCCTCCATTACTGGTTGAATGAGGGGTCCACCGACCCCTCCATTACTGGTTGAATGAGGGGTCCACCGACCTTCCCCCTGTTGGTTGAATGAGGGGCCCACCGATCCCCTTTGCTGGTTGAGTGAGGGGTCCACCGACCTCCTCGCCAGCTGAGTGAGAGGTCCACCGACCCCCTCGCCAGCTGAGTGAGGGGTCCACCGACCCCCTCGCCAGCTGAGTGAGGGGTCCACCGACCTCCTCGCCAGCTGAGTGAGAGGTCCACCGACCAACTCGCCAGCTGAGTGAGGAGTCCACCGACCTCCTCGCCAGCTGAGTGAGGGGTCCACCGACCCCCTCGCCAGCTGAGTGAGGGGTTCACCGACCCCCTCGCCAGCTGAGTGAGGGGTCCACCGACCCCCTCGCCAGCTGAGTGAGGGGTCCGCCGACCCCCTCGCCAGCTGAGTGAGGGGTCCGCCGACCCCCTCGCCGGCTACCAAAATAACCCAATATTTCCTTCACTTCAAAGTTTCGATTTATTTTTATTTTGCTGTTGCCTTTGATGCTGATTGTGTGTGTGTGTGTGTGTGTGTGTGTGTGTGTGTGTGTACTCACCTAGTTGTGGTTGCAGGGGTCGAGACATAGCTCCTGGCCCCGCCTCTTCACTGGCCGCTACTGGGTCACTCTCCCTGCGCCATGAGCTTTATCATACCTCTTCTTAAAGCTGTGTATGGAACCTGCCTCCACTACATCGCTTCCCAAGCTATTCCACTTCCCGACTACTCTGTGACTGAAGAAATACTTCCTAACATCCCTGTGATTCATCTGAGTCTTCAACTTCCAACTGTGTCCCCTTGTTGCTGTGTCCCATCTTTGGAACATTCTGTCTCTGTCAACCTTGTCAATTCCTCTCAGTATTTTATATGTCGTTATCATGTCCCCTATCTCTCCTGTCCTCCAGTGTCGTCAGGTCGATTTCCTTAACCTCTCCTCGTAGGACATACCCCTTAGCTCCGGGACTAGTCTTGTTGCAAACCTTTGCACTTTCTCTAGTTTCTTTACGTGCTTGGATAAATGTGGGTTCCAAACTGTTGCTGCATACTCCAGTATGGGCCTAACGTACACAGTGTACAGGGTCCTGAACGACCCTGGGAAGCGATGTAGTGGAGGCAGGTTCCATACACAGCTTTAAGAAGAGGTATGATAAAGCTCATGGCGCAGGGAGAGTGACCCAGTAGCGGCCAGTGAAGAGGCGGGGCCAGGAGCTATGTGTGTGTGTGTGTGTGTGTGTGTGTGTGTGTGTGTGTGTGTGTGTATGTGTGTGTGTGTGTGTGTGGAGACTCGCTCCTAAATTTGTTTATCTGGTCTACCCATTCTTCGCTTCCTCATACCCATTCAATACCCAAGCCTTCCCCATGTTGTGCCACCAGCTTCCGTATGTTGTACCACCAGCTTCCCCATGTCGTACCACCAGCTTCCCTATGTTGTACCACCAGCTTCCCCATGTTGTACCACCAGCTTTCCCATGTACCACCAGCTTCCCCATGTACCACCAGCTTAACCATGTACCACCAGCTTCCCCATGTTGTACCACCAGCTTCCCCATGTACCACCAGCTTCCCCATGTTGTACCACCAGCTTAACCATGTACCACCAGCTTCCCCATGTTGTACCACCAGCTTAACCATGTACCACCAGCTTAACCATGTATCACCAGCTTCCCCATGTTGTACCACCAGCTTAACCATGTACCACCAGCTTCCCCATGTTGTACCACCAGCTTAACCATGTACCACCAGCTTCCCCATGTTGTACCACCAGCTTAACCATGTACCACCAGCTTCCCCATGTTGTACCACCAGCTTAACCATGTACCACCAGCTTAACCATGTACCACCAGCTTCCCCATGTTTTACCACCAGCTTCCCCATGTTGTACCACCAGCTTAACCATGTTGTACCACCAGCTTAACCATGTTGTACCACCAACTTCCCCATATTGTACCACCAGCTTCCCCATGTCGTACCACCAGCTTAACCATATTGTACCACCAGCTTAACCATGTTGTACCACCAGCTTCCCCATGTACCACCAGCTTAACTATGTTGTACCACCAGCTTAACCATGTTGTACCACCAGCTTCCCCATGTTGTACCACCAGCTTCCCCATGTTGTACCACCAGCTTCCCCATGTTGTACAACCAGCTTCACCATGTTGTACCACCAGCTTCCCCATGATGTACCACCAGCTTCACCATGTTGTACCACCATCTTCACCATGTTGTACCACCAGCTTCCCCCTGTTGTACCACCAGCTTGCCATTTTGTATGTCGGCAACATGATTGAGGTTATCAGGCAGCGTCAGGTCAAAAGTCATTAGTAATTATGAAGGAAGGAGGAGAGGGGAGGGGGAGGGGGGATCTGGAGGGGGCAGCAGCCAGACTGAGGGATTCCTCACACAGGAAGCCTTCAAAGGTGCCGGATAAATACTTGGCAGAACTAATTAAAAAGTTTTCAGAGAAAAAGCATAATCAGTCATGTGTGGTGCGTTTGTATGTTGGTGCTTATGTAGGTTAAGAGTGTGTTCATTATACTGTGATTAGTGCGCACACCCACAATGAAAACTTCTCAACCTTTATCTAAATACTGTTCACATATATGCTTCACTGTAAACACTTGATCTACACATCCCCTACCCACTCTAAAGCCTCCTTGCTCATCTGCAATCCTACTCTCGGCCGTCTCCCACCGAGGCAGGGTGACCCAAAAAGAAAGAAAATCCCCAAAAAGAAAATACTTTCATCATCATTCAACACTTTCACCACACTCATACATAATCACTGTCTTTGCAGAGGAGCTCAGATACGACAGCTGAGAAAAGTCCCTCCCAGCAGAGAGCAACCCACAGCCTCCACAGGCAGATGTCAATCCCAATGGCAACCTCCTCACTTGCGAAAACCTTCTTCTGGCATTCAAATCCACTGCTAGCAGTACCCTATCCCACATTCCTAAAGCAGCTCGCCCATATGCAGCAGGGAAATTCACAGACCTATTTACATATTTTTAAAAAATCCCATTAAAAATATATATAAATCAATATTTTTATAGAATATTTCATATTATTTTCGAAAAATACATGAAACATTAAAAAGCTCAGAAAAATGTGTTAAAATCGTATTTTATTGCATATTTCGACGTTACACACACACACATACACACACACACATACACACACACACACGCACGCACACACACACACACATATACACACACACACATACACACACGCACACACACACACACAGACATAAACACACACACATACACACACACACACACACATATATACACACACACACACACACACGCACGCACGCACATACACACACACACACACATATACACACACACACATACACACACACACACATATACACACACACACATACACACACGCACACACACAGACATATACACACACACATACACACACACGCACGCACATACACACACACACACACGCACACACGCACACACACACGCACGCACGCACATACACACACACACACACACACACAGGGACAGGATGTTCCAGAGAGGGAACACAGAAACAAGGGGACACAACTGGAAGCTGAAGACTCAGATGAATCAAAGGGATGTTAGGAAGCATTTCTTCAGCAACAGAGTAGTCAGGAAGAGGAATAGTCTAGAGAAAGATATAGTGGAGGCAGGAACCATACATAGTTTTAAGACGAGGTACGATAAAGCTCATGGAGCAGGGAGAGCAGAGACCCAATAGCGGACAGCGAAGAGGCGGGGCCAGGAGCTGAGTCTCGACCCCTGCAACCACAATTAGGTGAGTACAATTAGGTGAGTACACACACACGTAACAGGAAAGGCACTACAAAGGATCAGAGAATATCCGACAGGGCGGCAGCAGCGAGTCATGGTACGTGACGAGGTGTCAGAGTGGGCACCTGTGACAAGTGGGGTTCCACAAGGGTCAGTCCTAGGAACTGTACTGTTTTTGGTATATGTGAATGACATAACGGAAGGGATAGACTCAGAAGTGTCCCTGTTTGCAGATGATGTGAAGTTAATGAGAAGAATTAAATCAGTCGAGGATCAGGCAGGACTACAAAGAGACCTGGACAGGCTACAAGCCTGGTCCAGTAACTGGCTCCTTGAATTTAACCCTGCCAAATGTAAAGTCATGAAGATCGGGAAGGGCAAAGAAGACCGCAGACAGAGTATAGTCTAGGTGGCCAAAACTGCAAACCTCACTCAAGGAAAAGATCTTGGGGTGAGTATAATACCGAGCACATCTCCTGAGGCACACATCAATCAGATAACTGCTGCAGCATACGGGAGGCTGGCAAACCTAAGAATAGCGTTCCAATACCTCACTAAGGAATCATTCAAGACTCTGTACACCATATACGTCAGGCCCATACTGGAGTATGCAGCACCAGTTTGGATCCCACACCTGGTCAAACACGTCAAGAAATTAGAGAAAGTGCAAAGGTTTGCAACAAGACTAGTCCCAGACCTATGGGGATTGTCCTACGAAGAAAGGTTAAGGGAAATCGGCCTGACGACACTAGAGGACAGGAGGGTTAGGGGAGACATGATAACGACATATAAAATACTGCGAGGAATAGATAAGGTGGACAGACACAAGATGTTGCAGAGAGGGGACACAGAAACAAGGGGTCACAATTGGAAGTTGAAGACTCCTATGAGTCAAAGGGATGTTAGGAAGTATTTCTTCAGTCATAGAGTTGTCAGGAAGTGGAATAGCCTAGAAAGCGACATAGTGGAGGCAGGAACCATACATAGTTTTAAGACGAGGTTTGATAAAGCTCATGGAGCAGGGAGAGAGAGGACCTAGTAGCAATCAGTGAAGAGGCAGGGCCAGGAGCTATGACTCGACCTCTGCAACCACAAATAGGTGAGTACAAATAGGTGAGTACATGAGAGGCCCCTCGGAGCTAGTGATCATGTAGTTCTGAGCTTTGAGTACATAGTAGAGTTACAAGTAGAGAGAGTAACAGGAGATGAATGGGAAAAGCCAAACTATGAAAGGGGAACTACACAGGTATGAGGACCTTCCTGCAGGAGGTTCAGTGCGACAGAGATATGGTAGGAAAGTCAGTAAGCGAAATGATGGAATACGTAACAAAATGCAAGGAGGCAGAGTAAAGGTTTGTTCCCAAGGGCAACAAGAAATAATGGGAAGACCAGAACGAGCCCTTGGTTTACCCGAAGGTGTAGGGAGGCAAAGACTAAGTGCACTAGAGAATGGAAAAAGTACAGAAGACAGAGGACCCAGAAAAATAAGGAGATTAGTCGAAGAGCCAGAAACGAGTATGCAAAGATAAGGAGGGAGACCCAGCGACAGTACGAAAACGACATAGCGTCGAAAGTCAAGTCTGATCCGAAACTGCTGTGTAACCACATTAGGAGGAAGACAACAGTCAAAGACCAGGTGATCAGGCTGAGGAAAGAAGGTGGGGAACTCACAAGAAACAACCAAGAGGTATGTGAGGAGCTCAACACGAGATTTAAAGAAGTATTTACAGTGGAGACAGGAAGAACTCTGGGAAGACTGAACAGAGTGGGACACCAACAAGGTATATACCAACAAGTGTTGAATGACACACAACTAAGGAGGAGGTGAAGAATCTGCTAAGTGACCTTGATACCTCAATGGCGATGGGACCTGACAACATCTCCCCGTGGGTCCTTAGAGAGGGATCAGAGATGCTGTGTGTCACTAACCACGATCTTCAACACATCCCTCGAAACTGGGCAACTACCTGAGGTATGGAAGACAGCAAATATAGTTCCCATTTTTAAGAAAGGAAACATAAACGAGACACTAAACTATAGACCAGTGTCACTGACATGTATAGTATGCAAAGTCATGGAGAAGATTATCAGGAGGAGAGTGGTGGAGCACCTGGAACGGAACAAGATTATAAATGAAAACCAGCTCGGATTCAGGGAAGGCAAATCCTGTGTCACAAACCTTCTGAAGTTTTATGACAAGGTAACAGAAGTAAGACACGAGAGAGAAGGGTGGGTTGACTGCATTTTCTTGGACTGCAAGAAGGCCTTTGATACAGTTCCTCACAAGAGATTAGTGCAGAAGCTAGAGGATCAGGCGCGTATAACAGGAAGGGCACTGCAATGGATCAGAGAATACCTGACAGGGAGGCAACAACGAGTCATGGTACGCGATGATGTATCACAGTGGGCGCCTGTGACAAGCGGGAACCCACAGGGGTCAGTCCTAGGACCAGTGCTATTTTTGGTATATGTGAATGACATGACGGACGGGATAGACTCAGAAGTGTCTCTGTTCGCAGATGACGTGAAGTTAATGAGGAGAATTAAATCAGATGAGGATCAGGCAGGACTACAAAGAGACCTGGACATACTGGACACGTGGTCCAGCAACTGGCTTCTCGGATTTAACCCCGCTAAATGCAAAGTCATGAAGATCGGGGAAGGGCAAAGAAGACCGCAGACAGAGTATAGTCTAGGTGGCCAAAGACTGCAAACCTCACTCAAGGAGAAATATCTTGGGGTGAGTATAACACCGAACACGTCTCCGGAAGCACACATCAACCAGATAACTGCTGCAGTGTATGGACGCCTGGCAAACCTGACAATAGCGTTCCGATACCTTAGTAAGGAATCGTTCAAGACACTGTACACGGTGTACGTCAGGCCCATACTGGAGTATGCAGCACCAGTTTGGAACCCACACCTGGTCAAGCACGTCAAGAAATTAGAGAAAGTGCAAAGGTTTGCAACAAGGTTAGTTCCAGAGCTAAGGGGAATGTCCTATGAAGAAAGGTTAAGGGAAATCGGCCTGACCACACTGGAGGACAGGAGGGTTAGGGGAGACATGATAACGACATACAAAATACTGCGTGGTATAGATAAGGTGGACAGAGACAGAATGTTCCAGAGAGTGGACACAGAAACAAGGGGTCACAATTGGATGTTGAAGACTCAGACGAGTCAAAGGGATGTTAGGAAACATTTCTTCAGTCATAGAGTTGTCAGGAAGTGGAATAGTCTAGCAAGTGATGTAGTAGAGGCAAGAACCATACATAGCTTTAAGACGAGGTATGATAAAGCTCATGGAGCAGGGAGAGAGAGGACCTAGTAGTGGTCAGCGAAGATGATGGGCCAGGAGCTGAGTATCGACCCCTGCAACCACAATTAGTCGAGTACAATTAGGTGATTACACACACACACACACACACACACACACACACACACACACAATCTCCATACACCCTCTCCCTACCTCCCTCCCTTTCCCCACCCACACACACACACTCCCTCTCTCTCTCTCTCTCTCTCTATTTCTCTCCCTATCCTTCTATACCATCTCTCTCTCCCTCTATCTCTCTCTACCCTTCTAGCTCTCTCTCTCCCTTTCTACCCTCTCCCCCTATTTCTCTCTCCCCCCCCTATACCCTCTCCCCCTCTATACCCTCCCTCCCTATACCCTCTCCCCCTCTATACCCTCCCTCCCCTATTCCTCTCCCCTCATACCCTCCCTCCCTATACCCTCTCCCCTCTTCCTTCACCTCTCTCTCACACACTCCCCTCTATCTCTTTCTGTGCTTGCATAGCCTAGCTCAGTATTCTAATCGCTATAGAATTAGTACCAGCAAAACTCTAGCATAACATTAGGAGAGTAGTCCATACCTCCCTCTCCCCCTATCTACCTCCCTTTCTCCTCACACAAAACCATCCCTCTCTCTCTCCTCCCCTCTCTATACCTCCTTCTCCCCTGCTATCTCCCCTCTCTATACCTCCCTCCCC